>JAUCBJ010001750.1:0-47230 GCA_032718475.1 Nemertoderma westbladi
CAGCTGTCTGCATTGTGTTAATACGCATCGAATGAGCCACAAAGCAAGGAATGAGAGCTAAATCTGACGACGTGTATCGATAGACATACATACATACATATATACATAAAAACTGATCAGATTTATATATATTAGAATACATATAATAATAATTCTGCAATATTTTTTTTATATCCCATAGCTATGCCGCAATGCAATAGGCCTACATTATTACTAGAATATTTTTGTCCCTCAAACTCTTAGCGATTTACGCCTTAGACTCCGCATGAGCTTGCCTTTGTGTCTGCACAAGAGTGGAAATGCATTTCCTATAATTGTTTCAGGATATTCCGCGATATCTAAACCAAGAAATTTCTTTATGTAGTTAAGTAGCCAATAATATTCCCCTTTTGAGAATATGGCATCGGTACACCTTGTGGACACCCACACAATTTTTTACTAGCTATTTTAATGAAGTTTTTGACATTTGAATGTTCCAGAACAATTATTTTGGAAAAATTATTTTTTCACGATAGCTAGTATTTTAAAAAGATAGTAGCTATTTTATAGGAAATGATTTATATTTGTAAATTTAATATAATTTATTAATATTGCCTCCGTTGCCAAAAACTGCTTGAAAATAGCTTTTAAATTTTTTTATAAACACTAGCTACTCCATAAAATACTAGCTAAAACAAAATGTGAATCTCGATATGTTCTAGAACATAAATCAACAAAATTTTGTTTAAAAAAAGTAGCTAGTTGTTCGCGGTATTTCAACTTTTCTTAACGCGAGTTGAATATTTTTCGGATTTATTTGAAATGAATATTCCAATATCAATACTGGGTGCGGGAACATGGAATTCGGGCACATTCAATGGACTGGGGGCGATTTACGGGCGAATATTGGGGCGACTTACGGGGTACGGGACTCATTTCAGATATTTAAGGGCCAAGGGTGGGAAGCAAAATCAAGCAGTACTCAAGGTTTACCTGAATACTATTAGGCCTAGCCAACTTCCTGCTGCCTGTAGAGGTGGATTTGGTAACTCGCTAGGTCTAAAGGACAAGGACTGCCCTTAGCGGTCCCTGGCCAACAGCAGTGAGCCTGAATTGCCTGAATTACGAGCCTGAATAAGGACTCGGAAAGTCTGCTGCTTGTGTCAAGGATTTGCGACGGGAACCGACAGACAGATCCTTAGCGGTCACTGGTCATCGGCAGTTATTACGAGCCTGAATAAGGACACGGAAAGCTTGCCGACTACGCCAGGGACTTGCGATGGGTCGACCGACTAAACAGAGGAAGGGTTAGATGAGGATTGCCTTCCTGGAGTGGGTTCCACAACCGGCGTTAGTAGGAGCCTGAATAAGGACTCGGAAAACTACCAACAGTTGGGACTCACGACGGGCTGACAGACCCCTTGCCTAGCCGTACCGCTTTCCTGATGACCGATCCCTTCGGGGTTCGGGAAGGGTGGGACGGACACGCAACGGGGGTCGAATGACAAAGGACCGGACTCCACTGGCCTACCGACTGTTCGGAGCAGCTTCTCGGCTACCGAAGCGACTACGAGCCTGAAAAGGATTCGGAAAGCTTAGGTGGTTGGGTCCCTGTGATGAACCGACGGACCCCTAGCCAAGCCGTACCGCTTTCCTGATGACCGATCCCTTCGGGGTTCGGGAAGGGTGGGACGGACACGCAAACGGGTCCACCGACTCGACAGACCCCTAGCCAAGCCGTACCGCTTTCCTGATGACCGATCCCTTCGGGGTTCGGGAAGGGTGGGACGGACACGCAACGGGGGTCGAATGACAAAGGACCGGACTCCACTGGCCTACCGACTGTTCGGAGCAGCTTCTCGGCTACCGAAGCGACTACGAGCCTGAAAATGATTCGGAAAGCTTAGGTGGTTGGGTCCCTGTGATGAACCGACAGACCCCTAGCCAAGCCGTACCGCTTTCCTGATGACTGATCCCTTCGGGGTTCGGGAAGGGTGGGATGGACACGCAACAGGGTCGACCGACACCGACACTACAGTACCGAGACTAGGACCGAGGGAAAATGGGGAACATTAGTTAGGTTAAAATCTAAAGCGAACAGTGGGTAATTAAATAATGTACTGTAGTAATTTATATTGTCGTATATTATTGTGAATATTTGGTGTATATTGGTTTGGGGAAGCCCAACTTATTCTCAATCAAGATTCAATGAGATTTGGTCAAGATTCAACTGTAGGGAAGTTACATTAAAAGATTATATCCAACCAATGCAACCTTTTCTCAACCGCAATCTTGCATTTAAGAAAGGACTCCTTCTCCACTCCCAATATCCGGTGACTGGCCGGAATCCCGTGGTTTGAAAATTCCGCCTCCAGCATTGGCATTTTCCCCCATGGTGTCGGGAATAACGGCAACACTAGTAAAATAATAAGGGGCGGTTGTGTTTACAAGATGTACCGATAAGGGGCGGTTGTGTGTACAAGATGTACCGATAAGGGGCGGTTGTGTGTACAAGATGTACCGATAAGGGGCGGTTGTGTGTACAAGATGTACCGATAAGGGGCGGTTGTGTGTACAAGATGTACCGATAAGGGGCGGTTGTGTGTACAAGATGTACCGATAAGGGGCGCTTGTGTGTACAAGATGTACCGATAAGGGGCGGTTGTGTGTACAAGATGTACCGATAAGGGGCGCTTGTGTGTACAAGATGTACCGATAAGGGGCGGTTGTGTGTACAAGATGTACCGATAAGGGGCGGTTGTGTGTACAAGATGTACCGATAAGGGGCGCTTGTGTGTACAAGATGTACCGATAAGGGGCGGTTGTGTGTACAAGATGTACCGATAAGGGGCGCTTGTGTGTACAAGATGTACCGATAAGGGGCGGTTGTGTGTACAAGATGTACCGATAAGGGGCGCTTGTGTGTACAAGATGTACCGATAAGGGGCGGTTGTGTGTACAAGATGTACCGATAAGGGGCGGTTGTGTGTACAAGATGTACCGATAAGGGGCGCTTGTGTGTACAAGATGTACCGATAAGGGGCGGTTGTGTGTACAAGATGTACTGATAAGGGGCGCTTGTGTGTACAAGATGTACCGATAAGGGGCGGTTGTGTGTACAAGATGTACCGATAAGGGGCGCTTGTGTGTACAAGATGTACCGATAAGGGGCGGTTGTGTGTACAAGATGTACCGATAAGGGGCGGTTGTGTGTACAAGATGTACCGATAAGGGGCGCTTGTGTGTACAAGATGTACCGATAAGGGGCGGTTGTGTGTACAAGATGTACCGATAAGGGGCGGTTGTGTGTACAAGATGTACCGATAAGGGGCGCTTGTGTGTACAAGATGTACCGATAAGGGGCGGTTGTGTGTACAAGATGTACCGATAAGGGGCGGTTGTGTGTACAAGATGTACCGATAAGGGGCGCTTGTGTGTACAAGATGTACCGATAAGGGGCGGTTGTGTGTACAAGATGTACCGATAAGGGGCGGTTGTGTGTACAAGATGTACCGATAAGGGGCGCTTGTGTGTACAAGATGTACCGATAAGGGGCGGTTGTGTGTACAAGATGTACCGATAAGGGGCGGTTGTGTGTACAAGATGTACCGATAAGGGGCGGTTGTGTGTACAAGATGTACCGATAAGGGGCGGTTGTGTGTACAAGATGTACCGATAAGGGGCGGTTGTGTGTACAAGATGTACCGATAAGGGGCGGTTGTGTGTACAAGATGTACCGATAAGGGGCGGTTGTGTGTACAAGATGTACCGATAAGGGGCGGTTGTGTGTACAAGATGTACCGATAAGGGGCGGTTGTGTGTACAAGATGTACCGATAAGGGGCGCTTGTGTGTACAAGATGTACCGATAAGGGGCGGTTGTGTGTACAAGATGTACCGATAAGGGGCGGTTGTGTGTACAAGATGTACCGATAAGGGGCGGTTGTGTGTACAAGATGTACCGATAAGGGGCGGTTGTGTGTACAAGATGTACCGATAAGGGGCGCTTGTGTGTACAAGATGTACCGATAAGGGGCGGTTGTGTGTACAAGATGTACCGATAAGGGGCGCTTGTGTGTACAAGATGTACCGATAAGGGGCGGTTGTGTGTACAAGATGTACCGATAAGGGGCGGTTGTGTGTACAAGATGTACCGGTACAAGATGTACCGATAAGGGGCGGTTGTGTGTACAAGATGTACCGATAAGGGGCGGTTGTGTGTACAAGATGTACCGATAAGGGGCGGTTGTGTGTACAAGATGTACCGATAAGGGGCGGTTGTGTGTACAAGATGTACCGATAAGGGGCGGTTGTGTGTACAAGATGTACCGATAAGGGGCGCTTGTGTGTACAAGATGTACCGGTACAAGATGTACCGATAAGGGGCGGTTGTGTGTACAAGATGTACCGATAAGGGGCGGTTGTGTGTACAAGATGTACCGATAAGGGGCGGTTGTGTGTACAAGATGTACCGATAAGGGGCGGTTGTGTGTACAAGATGTACCGATAAGGGGCGGTTGTGTGTACAAGATGTACCGATAAGGGGCGCTTGTGTGTACAAGATGTACCGGTACAAGATGTACCGATAAGGGGCGGTTGTGTGTACAAGATGTACCGATAAGGGGCGGTTGTGTGTACAAGATGTACCGATAAGGGGCGGTTGTGTGTACAAGATGTACCGATAAGGGGCGGTTGTGTGTACAAGATGTACCGGTACAAGATGTACCGATAAGGGGCGGTTGTGTGTACAAGATGTACCGATAAGGGGCGGTTGTGTGTACAAGATGTACCGATAAGGGGCGGTTGTGTGTACAAGATGTACCGATAAGGGGCGCTTGTGTGTACAAGATGTACCGGTACAAGATGTACCGATAAGGGGCGGTTGTGTGTACAAGATGTACCGATAAGGGGCGGTTGTGTGTACAAGATGTACCGATAAGGGGCGGTTGTGTGTACAAGATGTACCGATAAGGGGCGGTTGTGTGTACAAGATGTACCGGTACAAGATGTACCGATAAGGGGCGGTTGTGTGTACAAGATGTACCGATAAGGGGCGGTTGTGTGTACAAGATGTACCGATAAGGGGCGGTTGTGTGTACAAGATGTACCGATAAGGGGCGGTTGTGTGTACAAGATGTACCGATAAGGGGCGGTTGTGTGTACAAGATGTACCGATAAGGGGCGGTTGTGTGTACAAGATGTACCGATAAGGGGCGGTTGTGTGTACAAGATGTACCGATAAGGGGCGGTTGTGTGTACAAGATGTACCGATAAGGGGCGGTTGTGTGTACAAGATGTACCGGTACAAGATGTACCGATAAGGGGCGGTTGTGTGTACAAGATGTACCGATAAGGGGCGGTTGTGTGTACAAGATGTACCGATAAGGGGCGGTTGTGTGTACAAGATGTACCGATAAGGGGCGGTTGTGTGTACAAGATGTACCGGTACAAGATGTACCGATAAGGGGCGGTTGTGTGTACAAGATGTACCGATAAGGGGCGGTTGTGTGTACAAGATGTACCGATAAGGGGCGGTTGTGTGTACAAGATGTACCGATAAGGGGCGGTTGTGTGTACAAGATGTACCGATAAGGGGCGGTTGTGTGTACAAGATGTACCGATAAGGGGCGGTTGTGTGTACAAGATGTACCGATAAGGGGCGGTTGTGTGTACAAGATGTACCGATAAGGGGCGGTTGTGTGTACAAGATGTACCGATGCCGAATATTTCGATGTTTCTCATCATACGACCAACATCTATGACGCAGAGTTTATTTGCTTTCGTAACTTTGTATAATGTTGTATTTCTGGTGATCTCGATTGGCGAGAAACTTTTTTTCTTTAATTTCTTCACGCGATTTCGACTCGAATCCCACAAGAATTGCACAACCTTTACGGTTAAGTCGCTCGACTTCAGAGTAACACCCTTAAAGAATCCTGTCAGATCACTGTCACTCCCCCCTCTGGGTACTAGTGTAGCCCGTGTCACCATTATTCTGTTTTATTTAATAGCTGTTTTTTAATAGCTGTATATTTAATAGCCATTAAAATTGCTCGTTTAACTTTTGTGGTAGCTAGTGTTTCCTATGGTCGCTAGTCTGTTTTTAATTATAGCTATAAAATTATTTTTGTATAAATCACGTTATATGTATTTGATTTTCTAGAATACTATACTAGTATATTAGGCTCATTTCACTAATAAATAAATATGATTTTTCAATATGGGGACTTAATATATATTTAAATATTTAAAAAATCATTTTTTTCAGAAAATATTTTTTTTACTAGTTAGTAGTCCCTTAAATATTTCTAGCAAGTAAAAAAAATCAAAAATACTAACTACCGTCTTACTGTGGTACTATACTATACTAGTACCGTTACTGTCAGAGGTACTAGTGTGTTATAGGTACACCCCCCTCAAATTATCAAAACTAATTAGTATAAAAAAAATTGATGGGGGATGTACGCATACTGCACCAGTACCTAACACACTAGTACCCTGTCAGAATGTCCAATTTTTGTTCATGAACAAAAAAACTTCATGATAATAATAGCCCTAGTAATAGCCCTAGTGAATAAACTAGTGAAAAGGTGAATAAGCGGTACCCAGGCCACACGAATACCTACCTATTAAGCACCTTCGTAGTCGTATCCCATCAAAGCATTTCAATATCACCGTATCTTCTCTAACTCCTGTCATAGAAGGAAGTCTAATCATTTGCCGTTTGATATTTTTCGAGGCTTTTGGTAAACTGTCAAGGAATTCGTTAATAAAAACTCGAAAGTTCGCCAATGAGCCACCGTGGGCTGTGGGATGTTGATCAAAATGAAACTTGTAGAGTCGGTTATCTTTTTGAAACACAACTGTTGAATTAGTTTCATCGATAAAGTGAATTTCATCAGATTTAGAGACCCAAAAGGACCATTCCAGTAGTCTGTCGCTACTTGGATTGGCACTACTGTAGTATGTGTACCAATAAACCATATTTTTTGTTGTAGCTAGGATCATGTTAGCTATTGTTCGGTGAAAAAATTATACTCTAGAACAAATATTTTTTGTTCTAAAATTTTTGTTAAAAATTGACCAATTTTATATCAACTTGTCTATTATGTCATAGATGATTTAATTATCTATAATCTTACAAACAATATATCATGCGAACGAAAGGGACAACAGAGAAGCTTCTTCAGAACCACCTAGCCGAGTTTCGTTGGAAGTCCACAAATAAACCACCATTTTTGTGGACCAACACAGTGGAAGGGGCTGGTTTCTGTTCTTTTGTGGTTTCTACCACAGGCGGCATGAGCCGAAGTGCCCATGCTTTCGTGAACTGTGTCAGTTTGCTTCTGTCACAGAAGAGGGGCGTTCCGTATTCATTAATTGTGTGTCACTCATACAGACCAAGTTAAATTTCGCCCTTGTTCAGAGGGCTCTTATGTACCTGCGGGGGTCACGTAGTCGTAAACTAAATCATCGTCGAGTTCAGACCCTAGCAGAAACTGGAATCATGAGTACGGCCATTGAAGCGGGAGTTTTGGGTGTCTAAGTTACTTGTCTACATTATTTGAACTGTATCAATAGAAACAATAATATAATTTGTCGAATAACTTTTTAAAATAAAGTATTTAAAATAAATTTAAAGATTTAAAAAAGTATTTGAAAAATTACTTTTCAAAAAATAATAGCTAACTTGCAAAATCGCTAGCTAGCATGAAAATTGGTAGCATTAATGTTTATAGGTAATTAAACAATATATTACACAAAGCAAAAAACTAATAAAATTAAAATTAATGATAATGATAATAAATAACTAATAAAATTAATCAATTAAAAAAAAATGTTTTACAGGTAGAACAAAAAATATTTGTTCTAGAATATCATTTTCTTTACCTAACAATAGCTAATATGATATAGAATATTTCTAAAAATAAAAAGTAGCAAAAACTAGCTATAGTAGCAAGAACTCGTTTATGTACAATGTACACATACTATAGTAGTCCCATTGGGTCCGTGTCGTCGGTAGGCCTACACAGAGGTGGTGTCCTACGGTCCCATCCTATGGAGCTAATGGGATGTCTTAAGTATTGAACTTGGAGATTTTGAACGATTTGGCCATCTTTGATACCCACGATATTCAGACCCTCGCCTACAAATTGTGTTATTTGAACTCCTGAAAATTTAACGGGGAGCCAATTTTGATCATAAAAATCACGAAAACTCATAAATTGTTTTTCATACCTGAAGTATATTGAATAACTCTCTTTATAATATGTTCTACCCTCGTCGTGACTATTTTGTATTAAAACAGAATACTTTTCTATATCGAATGTTACCTTTGATACACTGTCTATAACATGAGTACAACCGTCTCTACTACCGTCGTATCCAACTCCATTAATATCATCTTCCCAGTCTATAATAGCTAAAGGTTGAAATTTCCAGGTATTAAGTGTTTCAAAGAAAGTCATAAAATCAGTTTTATTCAAACTGTCATCATTGGTAGTTTCAGAGAAAAGCGTGTCATATAATTCAATGTTCTCAAGCCAGTTAACATCTTCCAAAATAATGCAGAATAATTGATCAGAAAATCTCGTTGATTTCATTACAACAGCAGAATAAGCCATTGTGGTGCCGGTACTGAGCCTAATTGTTACCAATTGCTATCAGTATCTCAACCGGTTGTACATTACATACTGACTAAAATTACATCAATAATACAGTACCGGTACATGACTACAAAACGTTGTGTTTTTATTATATGCGGTTACCCCAAAGACGTCCTAAACTATAGGCCATGCAGCCGTAATCTACTAGCTAACTTGAGGGTTTAGATTATTACATAGAATTTGACCTTAGCTAACGTTCTGGAACATTTAAACTAGTACTACAAAACTAAAAATATACTATAATGATATAATGGAAAATTCATTAAAATTTTAACAAAATGTTTGATTTTTCAATTTACCTGAATTTCCCACTGTGTTTACTCGTTAGTCTAAACCTTCAAGTTAGCTAGTATATTCCGGCTCCATGGCCTATAGTTTAGGAAGCCTTGGATTACCCCACCATCGTTTTTCTTACAGTAAATATATTTTCTAGAATACGGTTGTATAAATAAAATTTATTGAAACACTAATTTATATTAATTGAAAATTAATTTAAATTTATTGAAAAATCAATTTAAATTTATTGATCAATTTAAATTTATTGAAAAATCAATTTAAATTTATTGATAAATTTAAATTTATTGATCAATTTAAATTTATTGAAAAATCAATTTAAATTTATTGAAAAATCAATTTGAAATTTATTGTCTACCCATCTGTGCCAACGAACCGCTAAGAGGTTTAGGAATAACTGCGGTGTAACTGGTGAAATATCGCCGGAGACACCGTTTTCAAACGCTTGTAGCTAATGTTTGAAAGCAAAAATAAAAATTCTGGCTCACCCAGTCAGTGGTCGGGAGGTGAAACTATCTTTGTTACAAATTTCGCGCAATCTCATTAAGATTAATATAAAATATTTATTTTTTATGGAGGGGGGGGGGGGGGGGGGGGGGGGGGGGGTTAGGCTACTCACTGAATAGAATTGAGTTTAAACTCAATGTTTGCTTTGTTATTGTTGTAAATTTATGTAGTTTTTAATTCAATATGAATAATTGTTTGTTCGATTGGTTGCAGTTTGGTCTCGCTTCCAATGGATTGTTCGGTAATCCCGATCTCGTGGACAGCTGTAAACCACAGGAATGTATGATGCAGCTATCGTTCCAAGTTCTAACTCTACTCTTCATTAAACCGATACCAAAGTTTTGTACAGACATTCTTCTTCCGTAAGTAGAATTATAGTTTATGCCGGGTTAGAAATTCTCAACCTCAACAAGTCAACAAGCAACTGTCCAAACCCACTCGTCTTATTATTCTATCTTACGACTTACGTGAAAGTTAAATCTGCAATCTCTAGCATTTTCAAGTATTTCAGAAGTGACAACTGTTTCCCAACTGAATAATTATTTCAAAACAAGTATGTATGTAGTTTTATTCCAAAATTGTAACATTACGAAATGATTGTATATATACATTATAAGTGATAGAAACTGCACAAATTATATTAGTTGCAGTATAAATAATTGTAATATATTGTGATATTTTCAATGGCAGAATGGTAGCTAGTAGTTTACTAGCTAGTATTTTTTGAAAATAAAAAAATGTAACCTATTACAATAAATATCATTAATATTTTTGGTCATATTTTTTGGTCAGCACCAACTGTTTAAACCGGAAATACCAATGTTATCACATATTTTTTATAATTTAAAAATACTAGCTAGTAAAAAAACATTACAGAGCTACCATAAAAAACATATATACTAATGTTTTAGAAACCAATAACAAAAAAACAAAAAAAATACAGTATTTTTTAAAGTTCAAATATGGTCACACAGGCTATACAGTACAAGTGCCTACCGTAGATATAGTTTAACTTCGTTAAACTCTATAAAATATATATACTACAGTATATAATCTAAGTTGAACTTAAACTTTCGTGGGGTCTTGACGTGAGCAAAGCCTTAGCATATAGGGGACCCATTAACGAGTTGTCGGTAATTTGCCTCGTTGCGTTCGTTCGTTTTCTACCAAAATTCAGATTCTTTCTAAACTTTTGCCGGACTACTGTATATTCGTACCAAGTTTCGTTTAATTTAATCAAGGAATGACCGAGTTATTAGCGATCAAAACTTTACGACGACGACAGGCAACTCGTTAATGACACCAATATGCCAAGGCTTCGCTCACATCGTGGCTCGCCTCGCAAGCGAATTCTTTCTTGACAAGATGGTGGCGGTGGCGGGATGGAATGGGTGGGGGTGGATATGGTGGCGGGATGTTTAGATGTATTAGAGATTCAATTGGATAGGGATCAGTTGACGACACTGATGGATGAAGCTGATAATGAGATTCTACAAGTGATGCCTTAGATGTGGACGATTTTAAAATTTTGAAGGAGAAGGGGCTAATTGGATGTGTACACCACTTGACCACTTATGTTATCAATACTCTTTATTGCTTATTATGCATGTAGAGTACTTTAGTTGTCAAACTGGACAGGAAATGCGGGACATGAATGTCGGTAAATATTCATCACCAATTCAGTTATTTCTCCCCAGGGAATAATAACCGTCTTGAAATAAAATATAATACACATAAAGAATTACAAAAATGAAAATATATTATATTTGTACCCCCAAAATATCCAAGCCCCATTTTAATACTTCTGCCCCCAAACTAAAGCCCTTTTAGAAATGTGGGAAACCTGGTAAAATTGGTTAATAACTCACTTATTACCAGGTTATTTAGTTATTTTACGAGTTATTTACCCGAGGGACATGTTATAGACCCGAGGCGAAGCCGAGGGTTTATAACTGGCCCGAGGGTATTCATATCTTGTAAAATAACTAAATAACCTGGTAATAAATTATGTTATAAATAAGTTAGCTTATATTTATGGTGGCGTTTGGAGCCATGTTATAATAATATAGCTAGGCCCTACTGGTTATTAATAGCTATATCCCGCCTACCGGTAGGTAATGCAGTAGGCCTATCTGGCTGTCAGGCAAATTTCCACCGATTGTTTACGTGGTAACCATGACGGCGTTAAGTAATGTCCCCTTAGTGGACATTACTTAACGTCGTCATGCGTCGTCACGTAAACAATAACACCAAATACAATACTAAATGTACGTACAGGCCACTACAATGCTTTAATGTCCTCTAAGGTTGTAAAGTGCTAAATAACAACTCGCTGTTAATACTGTTGAGTAATGTTACAATTTTGGAATAAAATAATATGTTCTTGTAGCGATGCCTGAGAAATTAAGGTTTAAACATTGCAGGCAATCGGAGTGCGACAGACGAACTGACTCCTGGACAGACCGACAATGAACATTTATACCCGACTATGAATGCTCTATAAGATTCACTGACTTTCGGGCTCACATCAACATCAACAATGAGTCATTCAATTTTTGTAAATTTGCTATTTTGGTTATTATTATTAAGGTTAATGTTACTGTGCTTCTAACCAAAACAATAAACTAATTTCCCTTTTCAGTTGTGTCCACTTTCCTATTTTTCACTTCGTTACACCCCCCCCCCCCAGGCACTATTCAGTATTTAAACTTGACCTTAATTTTTTCTGTGTTGTTAAGTTTTGGTTAAATTTATAGTTTCTATCAATTAATTCAGTTGCCGTATTCCCTAAACGCCTACCTACATTTATTTATTATGTTTTTATTATAATATTTTAATTTTCCTGCCGCTTGGACAGTGTAGCGAAGCAGGTTGCATTTTACGTTATTAGCGTGCTTACCGGTAGAGGCGTATGCTTGTGGTTGCACCGGATTAGCATACTGCGGCGTGTCTATCCCACAGATAAGGCAACCAATCAGCGACCAGCAGTTGGTCCACCGTTGGGTTTCCTTTATCAGGAGAGATACAAACCGCGATGCAGTGGTCGTACTGGTGACTTCACTCTTGGCGAGTTTAATGAGAAAATTATTATGTACGGACTAGTGATGGTGGGTGATGGAGGTCCCCAACTTACTGCTTGGCATGATATCTTACTGCCTGGAATGATATCTTACTGCCCTGTATGATATCTTACTGCCTAGTATGATATCTTAATGCCTCGCACGATATCTTACTGTCTAGTGTGATATCTTACTGCCTAGAACGATATCTTACTGCCTAACATGATATCTTACTGCCTAGAACGATATCTTACTGCCTAGAATGATATCTTACTGCCTAGCATGATATCTTACTGCATAGCATGATATCTCGCTGTCTAGTATGATATCTTACTGCCTAGTATGATATATTACTGCCTAGTATGATATCTTACTGCCTCGCACGATATCTTACTGCCTAGTATGGTATCTTACTGCCTAGCAGGATATCTCACTGCCTAGTATGATATCTTACTGCCTAGCATGATATCTTACTGCCTAGAATGATATCTTACTGCCTAGCATGATATCTTACTGCCTAGTACGATATCTTACTGCCTAGTATGATATCTTACTGCCTAGCTTGATATCTCACTGCCTAGTATGATATCTTACTGCCTAGCATGATATCTCGCTGTCTAGTATGATATCTTACTGCCTAGTATGATATATTACTGCCTAGTATGATATCTTACTGCCTCGCACGATATCTTACTGCCTAGTATGGTATCTTACTGCCTAGCAGGATATCTCACTGCCTAGTATGATATCTTACTGCCTAGCATGATATCTTACTGCCTAGAATGATATCTTACTGCCTAGCATGATATCTTACTGCCTAGTACGATATCTTACTGCCTAGTATGATATCTTACTGCCTAGCTTGATATCTCACTGCCTAGTATGATATCTTACTGCCTAGCATGATATCTCACTGCCTAGTATGATATCTTAGTGCCTAGCATGATATCTCACTGCCTAGTATGATATCTTACTGCCTAGTATGATATCTTACTGTCTAGCATTATATCTTACTGCCTAGCATTATATCTTACTGCATAGCATGATATCTCGCTGTCTAGTATGATATCTTACTGCCTAGTATGATATATTACTGCCTAGTATGATATCTTACTGCCTCGCACGATATCTTACTGCCTAGTATGGTATCTTACTGCCTAGCAGGATATCTCACTGCCTAGTATGATATCTTACTGCCTAGCATGATATCTTACTGCCTAGAATGATATCTTACTGCCTAGCATGATATCTTACTGCCTAGTACGATATCTTACTGCCTAGTATGATATCTTACTGCCTAGCTTGATATCTCACTGCCTAGTATGATATCTTACTGCCTAGCATGATATCTCACTGTCTAGCATGATATCTTACTGCCTAGTATGATATCTTACTGCCTAGCTTGATATCTCACTGCCTAGTATGATATCTTACTGCCTAGCATGATATCTCACTGTCTAGCATGATATCTTACTGCCTAGTATGATATCGTACTGCCTCGCACGATAGCTTACTGCCTAGCATGATATCTTACTGCATAGCATGATATCTCACTGCCTAGTATGATATCTTACTGCCTAGTATGATATCTTACTGCCTAGCTTGATATCTCACTGCCTAGTATGATATCTTACTGCCTAGCATGATATCTCACTGCCTAGTATGATATCTTAGTGCCTAGCATGATATCTCACTGCCTAGTATGATATCTTACTGCCTAGTATGATATCTTACTGTCTAGCATTATATCTTACTGCCTAGCATTATATCTTACTGCCTAGCATTATATCTTACTGCCCTGTATGATATCTTACTGCCTAGCATGATATCGTACTGCCTAGCATGATATCTTACTGCCTAGCATTATATCTTACTGCCCTGTATGATATCTTACTGCCTAGTATGATATCTCACTGCCTAGTATGATATCTTACTGCCTAGTATGATATCTTACTGCCTAGAATGATATCTTACTGCCTCGCACGATATCTTACTGCCTAGTATGATATCTTACTGCCTAGCAGGATATCTCACTGCCTAGTATGATATCTTACTGCCTAGCATGATATCTTACTGCCTAGAATGATATCTTACTGCCTAGCATGATATCTTACTGCCTAGTATGATATCTTACTGCCTCGCACGATATCTTACTGCCTAGTATGATATCTTACTGCCTAGCATGATATCTCACCGCCTAGTATGATATCTTACTGCCTAGCATGATATCTCACTGCCTAGTATGATATCTTAGTGCCTAGCATGATATCTCACTGCCTAGTATGATATCTTACTGCCTAGTATGATATCTTACTGCCTAGCATGATATCTTACTGCCTAGCATTATATCTTACTACCCTGTATGATATCTTTCTGCCTAGCATGATATCTTACTGCCTAGCATTATATCTTACTGCCTAGCATTATATCTTACTGCCCTGTATGATATCTTTCTGCCTAGCATGATTTCTCACTGCCTAAAACGATATCTTACTGCCTAGCATTATATCTTACTGCCTAGCATTATATCTTACTGCCCTGTATGATATCTTTCTGCCTAGCATGATTTCTCACTGCCTAAAACGATATCTTTCTGCCTAGCATGATATCTTACTGCCTAGCATGATATCTTACTGCCTAGCATTATATCTTACTGCCCTGTATGATATCTTTCTGCCTAGCATGATTTCTCACTGCCTAAAACGATATCTTACTGCCTAGTATGATATCTTACTGCCTAGCATTATATCTTACTGCCCTGTATGATATCTTACTGCCTAGCATGATATCGTACTGCTTAGCATGATATCTTACTGCCTAGCATTATATCTTACTGCCCTGTATGATATCTTACTGCCTAGTATGATATCTCACTGCCTAGTATGATATCTTACTGCCTAGTATGATATCTTACTGCCTAGAATGATATCTTACTGCCTCGCACGATATCTTACTGCCTAGTATGATATCTTACTGCCTAGCAGGATATCTCACTGCCTAGTATGATATCTTACTGCCTAGCATGATATCTTACTGCCTAGAATGATATCTTACTGCCTAGTATTATATCTTACTGCCCTGTATGATATCTTTCTGCCTAGCATGATATCTCACTGCCTAGAACGATATCTTACTGCCTAGCATGATATGTTACTGCCTAGCATTATATCTTACTGCCTAGCATTATATCTTACTGCCCTGTATGATATCTTACTGCCTAGCATGATATCTTACTGCCTAGCATGATATCTTACTCCTAGCATTATATCTTACTGCCCTGTATGATATCTTACTGCCTAGTATGATATCTTACTGCCTAGTATGATATCTCACTGCCTAGTATTATATCTTACTGCCCTGTATGATATCTTACTGCCTAGCATGATCTTGACCTGAATGCGCAAATTGGCCCAGAAGACATCAAGGGTTACACCTATAACACCAGTTCTAACAGAAATGGGTACTTACTTTTAGACGCAATGGAAGAATGTGAATTGATACCAACAAACAACACATTTGAAAAGAGTAAGGGGAAGCTATGGACCATTCAATACCCTAATGGAACCAAAGCACAACTGGATTACATCCTTATAAACAAAAAGTGGAGAAACAGCATGATCAACTGCGAGGCATACAGCTCGTTCAACCTAATTGGTTCGGACCACAGAATTGTGACTGCAGAGATCAGACTCAGTTTGAGAGCCAGCAAACCCAGGACAAGCAAGCAAATCAACTATGACTGGGAGAAACTCAGAACTGACAATGCTGTAAAGGATGCTTATACAGTAGAAGTTCAAAACCGCTTTGAAGCACTTCAGTCAATGGATGAAGACCAATCCACCGATTCAATATACCAGAATATAATAACAGCCCACAAGGAATCAGCTAAGAGGCATATCCCCCAGAAACCTAAACGAAGACAGTATGTGCCATGGCAAAACTCTGAGGTTATTTGTAAGAGAGAAGATCTTAAGATAGCCTACAAAGTTAAAACCGAACAACCAACAACCGAAAACATTAACAAGGTTGAGAAAGCTAAGGACGATCTTAAATTAGCCTACAACATCAGCCAGGAAAAGTACATACAGGATAAAACTGAAGCAATTACAACTGCTCACATACAGCAACAATCAAGACTTACCTGGCAAACTGTAAATGAGGTATCTGGTCGGAAAAGTTGTGCAAAGGGGCGCCTCAAAGCCGATAGTCCTGAAGAACGTGTTGGGAAAAATCACTTCAGCAACTTGCTTGGGCAGCCACCAAACATCGAGGTCAGCCCTACAAGGAAAATATATGACAAGACACTACCTATAGAAACAGGGGACTTCACACCTGCCGAACTCCAAAGAAGCATTAAAAGCATGTCCAATAATAAAGCGAGTGGATTAGATGAAATCCCAGCGGAGGTATGGAAAACCGGAGTGCTAAATAGACCATTATTGAATGTTTGCAACCGGATCTTAAAAGGGGAAAAGCCACCACCAATTTGGACTAAAGGTCAACTAAAGCCTCTCCCCAAGAAAGGAGACCTCGGCATACCAACAAACTATCGTGGGATCTGTCTGCTTGTGGTAGCTGCCAAAATATACAATAAAATGATTCTATATAAGATTAGGCCTCACATAGAGAAACTACTGCGTAAGAGTCAAAACGGATTTCGACCAAGTAGATCAACAATAGCTCAGATACTTGCACTACGGAGACTGATTGAAGGAATTAAGTCAAAGAATCTCCCCGCAGTCATGACTTTTGTGGACTTCAAGAAGGCATTTGACTCCATCCATAGAGGTAAAATGCTTGAAATCCTAAGAGCTTATGGAATACCAGAAGTAATTGTTGCTGGCATTGGATTGTTATATTGTGACACAGAAGCGCAGGTACTCTCACCAGATGGTGAAACTGAGTTTTTCTCAATCCTGGCTGGCGTACTGCAAGGTGACACATTAGCACCATTACTATTTGTAATTGTGCTGGATTACGCAATGAGGACGGCCACAAAGGGTGAAGATCTGGGATTCACACTTCAAGAACGCAGAAGTAGTAGATATCCGGCAACTACAGTCACAGACACCGACTTTGCGGATGACATCGCCCTGCTCTCTAATACGCTAACAGATGCACAGCTTCTTCTAAATAAAGTGGAGAGGGCTGCTAAGGAGGTTGGATTGCATATAAATGCTACCAAGACCGAATTCATGACCTTTAATGTTGATGGAAACTTGACAACCATTGATAATAATCAACTAAGGAAGGTCGATGACTTCCAGTACCTTGGATCATGGATAGAGAGTACCAAAAAGGACATAGAAGTTAGGAAAGCAAAGGCTTGGGTAGCTCTATCAAAAATGGATACCATCTGGAAATCAGATCTCTCCAGGCACCTGAAGACTAAGTTCTTTCGAGCCACAGTGGAAAGTGTATTTTTATACGGGGGTGAGACCTGGACACTGACTAAATCACTTGAACAACGAATTGATGGTTGCTACACAAGACTACTAAGGGCAGCCCTAAACATCAGCTGGAGACAACACATGACAAACGCCGAGCTTTATGGTACAATACCACCTGTATCAACCACCCTCCGTGAACGCAGATTAAGATTCAGTGGGCACTGCTGGCGAAGTAAAGACGAGGTCATACCAGATCTACTTTTCTGGCAACCGACTCATGGAAAGCGTAGTCGTAACATATATAGATCAACTTGAAAGGGATACTGAACTTGGGAGAAACGAAATTGCGACAACTATGGAGAATCGGGAAGCCTGGAAGGATCTCATTTCCACTGTCCGAGTTCGCTCGACCTAGTAGTAGTAGTAGCATGATCTTACTTTCTAGCAGGACGACTTACTGCCTATTATATCATGATGTCTTCTGCCTAGTATCGTGTAACTGCCCAGCATGATGCCTTACTGCATAAAACATCATGTCTTACTACCTTATCATATATATTTAAGCCTTCTATAGTTTCTTACTGCCTATCATGATGTATTAATGCATAAGGTGGACAATATTTAATTGTAACAGCATGATGTTCATACAATTTGTTTGCTACTGTGTACATTTGTCAATGTAACCTATTTTTTGTATGCATCTTATATATTTAGTATATTAGGGTGTGTGGTTAGAAGTTAATGTCGTATTATGTAATATACAGTATGTATATAATGTACTATATTGTTAGATAACGTAGTGTTATAATTATTTCGTTTTAATTACAATAGAGTTCTTACTATCTGCTATGCCTTTCTACGTTGACTTACATGTACCAGAGGTCCCCAATAACTATTTTGCATGGCTTCTTACTATGTTGCATGGCCTCTTACTGCATGTTGTCGCATTTTCAGGATCGCTTTGCGAATACTTATGATAATTCGTAAGAAATTAAAATTGAAGCGAACCGCCCCCACCAAAGATCTGAAAAGACACCATCGGTTTCTCCGCCAAGAGAAGAGAAAACCCGAGGCGGGGGACTTTACTTGTGCGGAATTTAACGAAAAGATACTGCAGTACGGCCTATTAATGGTAATATATTGAGTACGGCCTATTAATGGTAATATATTGAGTACGGCCTATTAATGGTAATATATTGAGTACGGCCTATTAATGGTAATATATTGAGGACCCCCTATTAATGGTAATATATTGAGTACGGCCTATTAATGGTAATATATTGAGTACGGCCTATTAATGGTAATATATTGAGTACGGCGTATTAAGGGTAATATATTGAGTACGGCCTATTAATGGTAATATATTGAGTACGGCGTATTAATGGTAATATATTGAGTACGGCCTATTAATGGTAATATATTGAGTACGGCCTATTAATGGTAATATATTGAGTACGGTCTGTTAATGGTAATATATTGAGTACGGCCTATTAATGGTAATATATTGAGTACGGCCTATTAATGGTAATATATTGAGTACGGCCTATTAATGGTAATATATTGAGGACGGCCTATTAATGGTAATATATTGAGTACGGCCTATTAATGGTAATATATTGAGTACGGCCTATTAATGGTAATATATTGAGTACGGCCCATTAATGGTAATATATTGAGTACGGCCTATTAATGGTAATATATTGAGTACGGCCTATTAATGGTAATATATTGAGGACGGCCTATTAATGGTAATATATTGAGTACGGCCTATTAATGGTAATATATTGAGTACGGCCTATTAATGGTAATATATTGAGTACGGCCTATTAATGGTAATATATTGAGGACGGCCTATTAATGGTAATATATTGAGGACGGCCTATTAATTGTAATATATTGAGTACGGCCTATTAATGGTAATATATTGAGTACGGCCTATTAATGGTAATATATTGAGTACGGCCCATTAATGGTAATATATTGAGTACGGCCTATTAATGGTAATATATTGAGGACCCCCTATTAATGGTGATATATTCAGTACGGCCTATTAATGGTAATATATTGAGTACGGCCAATTAATGGTAATATATTGAGGACCCCCTATTAATGGTGATATATTCAGTACGGCCTATTAATGGTAATATATTGAGGACCCCCTATTAATGGTAATATATTCAGTACGGCCTATTAATGGTAATATATTGAGTACGGCCTATTAATGGTAATATATTGAGGACGGCCTATTAATGGTAATATATTGAGTACGGCCTATTAATGGTAATATATTGAGTACGGCCTATTAATGGTAATATATTGAGTACGGCCTATTAATGGTAATATATTGAGGACGGCCTATTAATGGTAATATATTGAGGACGGCCTATTAATTGTAATATATTGAGTACGGCCTATTAATGGTAATATATTGAGTACGGCCTATTAATGGTAATATATTGAGTACGGCCCATTAATGGTAATATATTGAGTACGGCCTATTAATGGTAATATATTGAGGACCCCCTATTAATGGTGATATATTCAGTACGGCCTATTAATGGTAATATATTGAGTACGGCCTATTAATGGTAATATATTGAGTACGGCCTATTAATGGTAATATATTGAGGACCCCCTATTAATGGTGATATATTCAGTACGGCCTATTAATGGTAATATATTGAGGACCCCCTATTAATGGTAATATATTCAGTACGGCCTATTAATGGTAATATATTGAGTACGGCCTATTTACCGCTAATATATTGAGTACGGCCTATTTACCGCTAATATATTGAGTACGGCCTATATACCGCTAATAAATTGAGTACGGCCTATTAATGGTAATATATTCAGTACGGCCTATTAATGGTAATATATTGAGTACGGCCTATTAATGGTAATATATTGAGGACCCCCTATTAATGGAGATATATTCAGTACGGCCTATTAATGGTAATATATTGAGTACGGCCAATTAATGGTAATATATTGAGGACCCCCTATTAATGGTGATATATTCAGTACGGCCTATTAATGGTAATATATTGAGGACCCCCTATTAATGGTAATATATTCAGTACGGCCTATTAATGGTAATATATTGAGTACGGCCTATTTACCGCTAATAAATTGAGTACGGCCTATTAATGGTAATATATTCAGTACGGCCTATTAATGGTAATATATTGAGTACGGCCTATTAATGGTAATATATTGAGTACGGCCCATTAATGGTAATATATTCAGTACGGCCTATTAATGGTAATATATTGAGTACGGCCTATTAATGGTAATATATTGAGTACGGCCTATTAATGGTAATATATTCAGTACGGCCTATTAATGGTAATATATTGAGTACGGCCTATTAATGGTAATATATTGAGTACGGCCTATTAATGGTAATATATTGAGGACCCCCTATTAATGGTAATATATTGAGTACGGCCTATTAATGGTAATATATTCAGTACGGCCTATTAATGGTAATATATTGAGTACGGCCTATTAATGGTAATATATTGAGTACGGCCTATTAATGGTAATATATTCAGTACGGCCTATTAATTGTAATATATTGAGTACGGCCTATTAATGGTAATATATTGAGTACGGCCTATTAATGGTAATATATTGAGTACGGCCTATTAATGGTAATATATTGAGGACGGCCAATTAATGGTAATATATTGAGGACCCCCTATTAATGGTGATATATTCAGTACGGCCTATTAATGGTAATATATTGAGGACCCCCTATTAATGGTAATATATTCAGTACGGCCTATTAATGGTAATATATTGAGTACGGCCTATTTACCGCTAATAAATTGAGTACGGCCTATTAATGGTAATATATTCAGTACGGCCTATTAATGGTAATATATTGAGTACGGCCTATTAATGGTAATATATTGAGTACGGCCCATTAATGGTAATATATTCAGTACGGCCTATTAATGGTAATATATTGAGTACGGCCTATTAATGGTAATATATTGAGTACGGCCTATTAATGGTAATATATTCAGTACGGCCTATTAATGGTAATATATTGAGTACGGCCTATTAATGGTAATATATTGAGTACGGCCTATTAATGGTAATATATTGAGGACCCCCTATTAATGGTAATATATTGAGTACGGCCTATTAATGGTAATATATTCAGTACGGCCTATTAATGGTAATATATTGAGTACGGCCTATTAATGGTAATATATTGAGTACGGCCTATTAATGGTAATATATTCAGTACGGCCTATTAATTGTAATATATTGAGTACGGCCTATTAATGGTAATATATTGAGTACGGCCTATTAATGGTAATATATTGAGTACGGCCTATTAATGGTAATATATTGAGGACGGCCTATTAATGGTAATATATTGAGTACGGCCTATTAATGGTAATATATTGAGTACGGCCTATTAATGGTAATATATTGAGTACAGCCTATTAATGGTAATATATTGAGTACGGCCTATTAATGGTAATATATTGAGTACGGCCTATTAATGGTAATATATTCAGTACGGCCTATTAATGGTAATATATTGAGGACGGCCTATTAATGGTAATATATTGAGTACGGCCTATTAATGGTAATATATTCAGTACGGCCTATTAATGGTAATATATTGAGTACGGCCTATTAATGGTAATATATTGAGGACCCCCTATTAATGGTGATATATTCAGTACGGCCTATTAATGGTAATATATTGAGTACGGCCAATTAATGGTAATATATTGAGGACCCCCTATTAATGGTGATATATTCAGTACGGCCTATTAATGGTAATATATTGAGGACCCCCTATTAATGGTGATATATTCAGTACGGCCTATTAATGGTAATATATTGAGTACGGCCTATTTACCGCTAATAAATTGAGTACGGCCTATTAATGGTAATATATTCAGTACGGCCTATTAATGGTAATATATTGAGTACGGCCTATTAATGGTAATATATTGAGGACGGCCTATTAATGGTAATATATTGAGTACGGCCTATTAATGGTAATATATTGAGTACGGCTTATTAATGGTAATATATTGAGTACGGCCTATTAATGGTAATATATTGAGTACGGCCTATTAATGGTAATATATTGAGTACGGCCTATTAATGGTAATATATTGAGTACGGCCTATTAATGGTAATATATTGAGTACGGCCTATTAATGGTAATATATTGAGTACGGCCTATTAATGGTAATATATTGAGTACGGCTTATTAGTGGTAATATATTGAGTACGGCCTATTAATGGTAATATATTGAGTACGGCCTATTAATGGTAATATATTGAGTACGGCCTATTAATGGTAATATATTCAGTACGGTCTATTAATGGTAATATATTGAGTACGGCCTATTAATGGTAATATATTTCAGTACGGCCTACTTATATGGTATTATATTATCACCATGCGATATATTTGATTGTATAATATCTGTAAAATCTTTCAGCTGTTTGCAGCCTCGATGCCATTGGCTCCACTCATAACCTTTTTAACCAACTTTGTTGATTTGCGGGTAGACGCGCGCCGAATGTTATGGTTCAACCAACGTCCTATTGCCTTCATAGCACAGGATATAGGTGAGTTTCATATTAATCACTGATTAGTGTCTAATTAACAATCATTATTTTAAGGAAACATTAAAATATTTATAACAATTTAGATTTTTTAATAGATTTAGATCGATTTTTAACATTTTAGAAATGTAAACAAATGTTAAACTAAAAACTTTTCTGTTTGTTTTGATAATTCCGAAGGCATACGGGTTTTCGATGTCGCTGATTACGATGAAACTGATTATAATTATTTCAGGAAGATGCAATCCCAATTTTGGGGCCATTCTGGTGCCCCAAAACGATAACTACAAAGTAGCACAAGATTAAAAACTGTTAAATTTTTCCTTTGGTTTGGTAATTCTGAAGCTATACTGGTTTCCTAATTCGCTGATCACGATACAACACGTTAACGCAACTATCATTTTTGGTGCTTATCTGGTGGGACGAAAAATGCAAGTAGCAAAAAATTTCAAACGGCAAAAATCTAACTTGGTTGGATAAAACGATATTTATGAGTGTTTTTAGTGATTTATCAGCGTCCCAGAAAACCCATAATGTCTAAGAATCAGGTTGATTTGGTAATGAATTTTGATTATCAAATTTGTGCTACTTGTATTTTTCGTGCCGCACATTGACACATATCCAAAAATGGCCTAATCAACAATGTACGATATATTTCAGGTAACAGAAGTCATCCACATGCTCAAGCATACCATCTTTTGAGCTTATACTCATCCGATCAGAGACTTGCTGAGGACTTACAAAGTTAACTGTCAAAATTTTGGTCTTTCTGGAGTTAATAAAAAGACCAACACTAGAAGCAGCATGTTCTAATAAGCAGAGGAGCCGTTGGGCTCCCTCTAGTGATTCTGAGAGTACTCCTAAGTCATCAGCAAAGTCTAGATCAGTTAGGTACTTGCAGGATTTCCTCGACTTCTGGAGCCAGTAGGTGGAGTTATCATCACCCCATCATCATTATGATCTAAGGACATGCGTAGAACATAGGGTCAACAACAATTATGAACAAGAATGGTGCAAGTGTGTCTCCCTGGAGGACGCCCCATAACACTTCAAATGGTTCTGTGTCACCGTCAACAGTAGACACAAATGTTGTCGAACCATCGTATACTGATCTGATTGCTGCAATAATTTCATCAGGAATCCCATATAATGAAAGTATGCTGAACATACGTGAGCGAGAGACTGAATCAAAGGCCTTGAAGAAGTCAACAAAGATAACAGCCAGATGCCTGTCTTTCTTTTTTGATAACTCTTCAATTATCCTTCTAAGTGCCAAAATGGGCTCCATGGTCCCACGACATTTACGGAACCCATTCTGATTTCCACGGAGCAGTCTCTCAATGGGATCCCTGATGCGATTTAATAGAATTCTATTGTATAGCTTTGCAGCAATCGAGATCAATGAGATTCCCCGAAAAGAACCATAGAGTGTTAGGTTGCCCTTCTTGGGAACTGGCACCAACTTATTTGTTTTCATTTCTTGTGGGACTCTTGTTGTTCGGTACATGTCTACTATGATGGGATAGATGAGCTTTAAACACTCAGGTATTTTAAAGACCTCAGGGGGAACACCATCTACTCCACTGGCACGATTGGTCTTAATGCTCTTTGCAGCAGCCTTCACTTCTGCAAAGGAGATATCACCAATGGGAATATCTGGGAGTACAGACTCAGACACTTTTACTTCTATAAAGTTATCAGGCAATACCCTGTCATTATTGAGGAGCATTTCAAAGTGGGCCTTCCAACCATTGAGGCGATCGGCTGGTGATTCAGCCTTAACCTTGGTGGTTGGTTGGCTTTTTCGACCAGCAAGCAAGTTGATCGATCTCCATGCCTGGGATAATTGCCTGCTGTCGTCAGCATCATTGATGGCATCAACCTGTTGGTTTATTAGCTCCTGTAGATTAGCAGAGTACTGCCTGTTCAGGGACCTAGATGCAGTCTTAACTGCATTCTTGGCCGCTGTAGTCTGTTTGAGTCGGGACTCTTTCTGTGCCTTGTAGAGGTCATTTCGGCACTTCTGAATTTTGTTGTCAGTCCAGGGGGCCCGCTTCCTGTTTCGAGGGTATACAGGAACTGTTTCTGCAGCTGCTAACTTAACCGCCTCAGTGAAGGCAGTAATGCCCTCACAGTGATCTGCCGCCTCAGAGGCAAGAACCTCATACCTGTTGCTCAGCTGTAGTGTGAAGCTGGATCTCACACTTGGATGTTGCAACAGAGAGGACCAGTCATGCCGCGGTAAGGCAGATTTCGTTGTTCTGCTTGCACGCAGACTAAGTCTTACCTTGGCCACAATAAGGCGGTGATCACTGGAGAAGGGTCGTAGTGTAAATGCATTACAGTCTTGTATAGAGCTCCTGTATTTCCTACGTAACAGGATATGGTCTATCTGGGACTTGTGACCACTGGGTCCACTATGAGTCCATAGCTTTCCAGTTCGCTTCTTGAACTGGGTTCCAGCCGAAAACAATCTATTTCCAGAGATAAAATCCTGAAGATGGACGGAATTTCGGTTAACACTGTTGCTATAGATCCAGGGCTACTACTACTACTACTAGGATCGGCATGCTGCATTGCAGCTGCATTTTTAAGAATGCTGTGCCGGCTTGTCAACAAAATTGCACCGCCACAACTCCCTATCACCCATGACATTTGCTAGATCATCCGCATCTTTAAGGCCAGTGTCCTTTAAGATGCGTCTCAAGAAAGTCATGGGCTGTCCACCATGCTTATTTACTCCATGAGGCTGCCAAAGTACAAGATTATGCACTGGCTGGTCCTCACGGCGAAAGCAATGTCCTGCAAAGCGGAGGCGATTTTGTTCTAGTGTCAAGCTTGGGGGAACCAATGAGACACCTCCAATGTTATATAGTGTCTGGTTGGAGATGTGTGCATTGTACTTGACACAATGTACCCGGCGTAGCATTCTTGTGAATGTGCCATCCAGAGATTTGGTGTCCTCAGCAGTTAGAGCCCAGCATGGACTCCCGTAGAGGAGTACTGGAACTACTGCTGCTCTAAATAATCGGACGTTAAGTTTCCGATTAATTCTAGGTGACTTCCAAATCCTGGAAAGCCTATTCAAGGCTGCCCATGCCTTTCCCTTACGTATTCGAAGGTCCTCACCTGACTTCCGGATCCATGATCCCAGGTAACAGAAGTCGTCCACATGCTCAAGCATACCATCCTTTGAGCTTATGCTCATCCGATCAGAGACTTGCTGAGGACTTTCAAAGTTAACTGTCAGAATTTTGGTCTTTCTGGAGTTAATAAAAAGACCAACACTAGAAGCAGCATGTTCTAATGAGCTGAGGAGCCGCTGGGCTCCCTCTAATGATTCTGAGAGTACTCCTAAGTCATCAGCAAAGTCTAGATCAGTTAGGTACTTGGCAGGATTTCCTCGACTTCTGGAGCCAGTAGGTGGAGTTATCATCACCCCATCATCATTATGATGATCTAAGGACATGCGTAGAACATAGTCAACCACAATAATGAACAAGAATGGTGCAAGTGTGTCTCCTTGGAGGACGCCCCATAACACTTCAAATGGTTCTGTGTCACCGTCAACAGTAGACACAAATGTTGTCGAACCATCGTATACTGATCTGATTGCTGCAATAATTTCATCAGGAATCCCATATAATGAAAGTATGCTGAACATACGTGAGCGAGAGACTGAATCAAAGGCCTTGAAGAAGTCAACAAAGATAACAGCCAGATGCCTGTCTTTCTTTTTTGATAACTCTTCAATTATCCTTCTAAGTGCCAAAATGGGCTCCATGGTCCCACGACCTTTACGGAACCCATTCTGATTTCCACGTAGCAGTCTCTCAATGGGATCCCTGATGCGATTTAATAGAATTCTATTGTATAGTTTTGCAGCAATCGAGATCAATGAGATTCCCCGAAAAGAACCATAGAGTGTTAGGTTGCCCTTCTTGGGAACTGGCACCAACTTATTTGTTTTCATTTCTTGTGGGACTCTTGTTGTACGGTACATGTCTACTATGATGGGATAGATGAGCTTTAAACACTCAGGTATTTTAAAGACCTCAGGGGGAACACCATCTACTCCACTGGCACGATTGGTCTTAATGCTCTTTGCAGCAGCCTTCACTTCTGCAAAGGAGATATCGCCAATGGGAATATCTGGGAGTACAGACTCAGACACTTTTACTTCTATAAAGTTATCACGCAATACCCTGTCATTATTGAGGAGCTTTTCAAAGTGGGCTTTCCAACCATTGAGGCGATCGGCTGGTGATTCAGCCTTAACCTTGGTGGTTGGTTGGCTTTTCCGCCCAGTAAGCAGATTGATCGATTTCCATGCCTGGGATGATTGCCTGCTGTCGTCAGCATCATTGATGGCATCAACCTGTTGGTTTATTAGCTCCTGTAGATTAACAGAGTACTGCCTGTTCAGGGACCTAGATGCAGCTTTAACTGCATTCTTGGCCGCTGTAGTCTGTTTGAGTCGGGACTCTTTCTGCGCCTTATGAAGGTCATTTCGGCACTTCTGAATTTTGTTGTCAGTCCAGGGGGCCCTTTTCCTGTTTCGAGGGTATACAGGAACTGTTTCTGCAGCTGCTAACTTAACTGCTTCTGTAAAGGCAGTATAGCCCTCACAGTGATCTGCCGCCTCAGAGGCAAGAGCCTCATACCTGTTGCTCAGCTGTAGTGTGAAGCTGGATCTCACACTTGGCTGTTGCAACAGAGAGGACCAGTCATGCCGTGGCAAGGCAGATTTCGTTGTTCTGCTAGCACGCAGACTAAGTCTTACCTTGGCCACAATAAGGCGGTGATCACTGGAGAAGGGTCGAAGTGTAAATGCATTACAGTCTTGTATAGAGCTCCTGTATTTCCTACGAAACAGAATATGGTCTATCTGGGACTTGTGACCACTGGGTCCACTATGAGTCCATAGCTTTCCAGTTCGCTTCTTGAACTGGGTTCCAGCCGAAAACAATCCATTTCCAGAGATAAAATCCTGAAGATGGACAGAATTTCGGTTAACACTATTGCTATAGACCCAGGGCGATGTAGGTGATTGATGCAGACTTGCATTAAAGTCTCCCAGGAATGTTAAGAATGCATGCTGATCCACTCCATCAGTTGCTGCTTGTAGATTGTGGTAGAAATTTTCCACCTCCTCTACAGGGGCAACACTAGTTGGAGAGTAGCACACAATCAGAACCACCTTAGGAAACTTCTTAGCCAGTCTTCCAGAACATGAGAAGTGGCAACGGATGATGCGGTTAGAGATTTGGTCTATTTTGTCCAATGCTGCATGTGCAGTTGGATTCATCAATAGACCAATTCCACCATTGCCACTATCATCTGCTGACGCGAGGGCGAGTCGCCAACCGCCCCCCATGTCCTTAATCAGAACCTCATCAGTCTGTCCAGTCTGCATTCGGTGCTCTTGAACACCCACTGCGCTAAGAGAAAGCTTATCTGCCAAGGCAGTCAGCTCACCTTGTCGCATTGGGGACCCAAGTGTTAGGGTATTTACTGAGGCTAGTCTAGTGACTTGATCCAGGGCGATGTAGGTGATTGATGCAGACTAGCATTAAAGTCTCCCAGGAATGATAAGAATGCATGCTGATCCACTCCATCAGTAGCTGCTTGTAGATTCTGGTAGAAATTTTCCACCTCCTCTACAGAGGCAACACTAGTTGGAGAGTAGCACACAATCAGAACCACCTTAGGAAACTTCTTAGCCAGTCTTCCAGAACATGAGAAGTGGCAACGGATGATGCGGTTAGAGATTTGGTCTATTTTGTCCAATGCTGCATGTGCGTGCAGTTGGATTCATCAATAGACCAATTCCACCATTGCCACTATCATCTGCTGAAGCGAGGGCGAGTCGCCAACCGCCCCCATGTCCTTAATCAGAACCTCATCAGTCTGTCCAGTCTGCATTCGGTGCTCTTGAACACCCAATGCACTAAGAGAAAGCTTATCTGCCAAGGCAGTCAGCTCACCTTGTCGCATTGGGGACCCGAGTGTTAGGGTGTTTACTGAGCCTAGTCTAGTGACTTGCCTCAGATTCACCAATGGCTTTGTTGGTCGGGTGGAACATGAGAGTAGCCTCCAACTCCAGAATCCCTCTCCCCCTCACAATCTGGCCTCCCTGGTGACCCATAACTGACGCCTGTGAGGCCGATTGTGTCCAGTCATTCCACTGGCCTCTAGTGGCTGGACCTCCGCATTACTAATGTAATCCATAGTGGGGGTTGGGGGTGCTTTTTTGCCGAGTCAGCTCTCGGGGCAAATACCACACCCTGGTTTGCCATTCCACAGGGTGGGTGTCGCAGTGGAGTCAGATATGAGGCCCATCACCCATATCTACTCTGGCGCACATGACCCACCATTGGCTGTGCAGCTCATCTGCTGGGTCATGCCCTGTACCCCTGCTGCCAGATGCAGGTCGCAGTGAAGTGCTCTCAGAGTGGACATGAGAACACTCTACTCCTGACCAGCCATTGGTAGATCACCATCTGCCTGGTCAGGCCATATACCCCTGCAGCCAAGTATATGGGTCCTTAATCCAGGACCAAGGGCGTCCTTATCCCAGAACGAAGGGGGTCCTAGTTACAGGACCAGATTTGCCCTAGTAAGAGGGTCTATGCAGCTACAGGTGGCACCTCCTTTATGCTGCATGGAGGTGGCAAGTTTTCTTGATCAATGACCTAGAATATCTGACCTGACCTGAATATATAGATCAACTTGAAAGGGATACTGAACTTGGGAGAAACGATATTGCGACAACTATGGAGAATCGGGAAGCCTGGAAGGATCTCATTGTTTCCAGTTTCACATTAACGTTTCCCTAAGTAAAATCTGTTACATAATTTGTAAAAAAAATTACTTTAACATGCGGTCTATGTAAAACAACCGTGGTTTTGAACTGATGAATTATTTTTTTAATAATTTTTTAACTTTATATTTTTCTTGAGAAATGTCTTATATTTCTATCTGAACTTTTTTCCTGAGGATTATCTTATGTTTCCCTCTCTCTCTCTATAGGAATGTGGTACCCCATCCTAAACTTCCTCAACATCATTGGCGTGGTTGTCAACGCCTTTCTCATCGCCTTCGCTTCCAGCTGGGGTCGAACCGCCCTCGTGACAACGGCCTGGAAGCTCGGATTCGTACTTATATTCGAACACGGTGTATTCGGGGTTAAATTCCTTCTGCAACAATTTATTCCCGATGTGCCATCCAATGTGCAGACCGCAATGAGACGGGTTAGTCGGTTGTTTAAGGTGGAAGATTAGCTGCAGAATTCGAATAATAGTTGTATTGAAAGTGAAAGAAATATATATTTTAATATATAGAAATATGGCTACAGTATTTCACCATGTCCTCCTCCATCAGTGTGGATAATTGTGATGGGATCAAGGGATCCCGACCGGATTTGTTGACTACGCGTCACCGCGTTTACCTTAGGGTTGCTGATATTCAGGCCGAGGCCGTTGTGGCGAAAATAATAGCAGTTAATGTTGTCTCTTGATATTTAGATAAAATATATGTAATAGCACAGTAAAGATTGCAGATAAGCAGCATTTGACAATGTATGATGGATACCGGTAGGTGTGCGTGTGTTGGTAACGGTGGTGATGACGGTGTAAAATATCACCGGTCTGCACTAAAGCTGATGACTGGGTAAACTGAACCGGTATGGTAATATACATTGACAATATATATGTAATCACTCCTACGCTGCTGTGGCCTTTCATCCAGTGGATGCTTTCCCTCGCCCCTATTGGCTGATAATCTACTTCACGCCTCTCCCCTCTCTGGGAGTGCTCCCCCCCCCCCCCCCCCCCCCTGTTGGCCCCTGCTGGTTGTTTCCCTTCCCGAGGTAATTTGACCTCTAACCTCCCTTTCTGTGGCTTTGGGGTTGTGTTGTCCCCGGTGTTGGATTGTGATACGGGATTGGTTATTGCCAATCTCGTACCTCCAACACATTGCCGAAAAAGGTGCCACTTCCCATTTATGAGGGTAATGCAGCGGAACTGAATCCGCTTACAATAATAGGGGCCGGCCATCAGAACATATATATTTTTTTAATGGAAAAAATTATTTTGGTAATTTTTCATAGAGGCAGAACAAACTCATAGAAAATTAACATTATTGTTTAGCTGTGCGGGTTGTTTTACCTCTTGTAGAACCCGAACAACCCACACAATTTCCGTCACTTGGGTTTGTGTGGTTGTATTTAAATTTACACAACTTTAATGTTGTTCAAATTTATTGTTTTGGTTCTACTATTTTCGTAATAAAATGCGGCTTTAGGATTTTAACATAATATATGTTGCATAACGCCATCTTGTGTCATTTTTGTATAAATTGTTTATTTTTTAATTGTGGTGTGTGTTATTTTGGCTCTATGATCACGATATAACAATGAAGTATATTCCTTTGTCCTTTATTTACGTCCGGGATGCAATAAATATATAATTGAAGTGTTTTTAATAAATTTTTCACAGGAACAATTTGAAGTCGCGAAATTAATGGAAGAGAAATCGCAAGACGTCACAGAGAAGAGAGCCGGTCTGCGGCGTAGAATGACGTCATTAAAGTCTTATGAACCGAGTAACATTAACTATATGGGAGGAGCAGAGGAACCAGTGATGGAACCCCACGTGCCGAAACGGAGAGGAAGTAGGATGACGCAAGAGAAAATAGAGATGTAAGTATGTTGTATTACAGTAACTCGTATTAGTTGGGCTGGGGAAACGGCATTCACAAACATGCGCAAAGCCCCGCGTCTACTCAACGCACAAACTGTCTCCTTGAATGGCTTTACTACTAATCTTAATACCAAAAAAATTTCACCGGAAAAGGGAATCGAACTCGGTACCTAGAGATTCCAAGTCCCACGCTCTACCAACTTTGCCACTGCGCCGCATGAAGCCTGAATACCAAAACCCAACTGTAAATTAACAACAACTGTGTGAATACTAGAGGTCTCGCTACGCGGACCTAAAAATATGAAATATTTGTGGCAGATGTGATACGAGTGGGATCTTCATGCAACATAACTGTAGGCCATTATCAGTGAAGAAATAGTTATCATTCATTACACAATAGTTAGTTATATGTTAAAAAAGATGGTATGGATTGGGCTTGGCTTGGCTTGGCTCGGCTCGGCTCGGCTCGGCTCGGCTCGGCTCGGCTCGGCTCGGCTCGGCTCGGCTCGGCTCGGCTCGGCTCGGCTCGGCTCGGCTCGGCTCGGCTCGGCTCGGCTCGGCTCGGCTCGGCTCGGCTCGGCTCGGCTCGGCTCGGCTCGGCTCGGCTCGGCTCGGCTCGGCTCGGCTCGGCTCGGCTCGGCTCGGCTCGGCTCGGCTCGGCTCGGCTCGGCTCGGCTCGGCTCGGCTCGGCTCGGCTCGGCTCGGCTCGGCTCGGCTCGGCTCGGCTCGGCTCGGCTCGGCTCGGCTCGGCTCGGCTCGGCTCGGCTCGGCTCGGCTCGGCTCGGCTCGGCTCGGCTCGGCTCGGCTCGGCTCGGCTCGGCTCGGCTCGGCTCGGCTCGGCTCGGCTCGGCTCGGCTCGGCTCGGCTCGGCTCGGCTCGGCTCGGCTCGGCTCGGCTCGGCTCGGCTCGGCTCGGCTCGGCTCGGCTCGGCTCGGCTCGGCTCGGCTCGGCTCGGCTCGGCTCGGCTCGGCTCGGCTCGGCTCGGCTCGGCTCGGCTCGGCTCGGCTCGGCTCGGCTCGGCTCGGCTCGGCTCGGCTCGGCTCGGCTCGGCTCGGCTCGGCTCGGCTCGGCTCGGCTCGGCTCGGCTCGGCTCGGCTCGGCTCGGCTCGGCTCGGCTCGGCTCGGCTCGGCTCGGCTCGGCTCGGCTTGGCTCGGCTCGGCTCGGCTCGGCTCGGCTTGGCTCGGCTTGGCTCGGCTTGGCTTGACTTGACTTGGCTTGGCTTGGCTCGGCTTGGCTTGGCTTGGCTCGGCGGCTTGGCTTGTGACATAATATTAATAAATTGAAGTAAATAATAAAGAGACCGATATACCCATGCTATTATTGTAGCTAAACAATTAATAGTAAATGTTATAGTTTCTAAGAAACTGTACACAATATTCAAATTATATGTTATTTAAAATGTTTTACAGTACGAGTCTCTAACTGGATCAAGGGGCATTCCTCCAGACTAATATACACCCTCAATAAAAAACGACAATATTTTAAAACATAGAATATTAAATAATCAAGGTACGAGAGACATACACTTTAATCTACATACAATTTTTAAATTCAATATTTAATTTTAATTAATTGGTTCTATAAATTATATATTTTCAGTGATTTTAATGTGATTTTAACTTTTAACTTAGCCTGCATACATTCATAAATTTGATTCGTGATCTTAATTAATTTGTACTTATACTTTTTAAAATTCAATTTGAGATTTTATCTAATTAGATTTTGTGTCTTGTGTTAAATCGGTGTTAAATACTTTCAGTTTGTCGTGCATATATCTTAACCAGTTGTTGTTTCGTTTCTATACTAAATTAGTCCTCAATAAATAATCTCAATCCCAAAGGCTTGTAGACGTGTGAGTAACAAACTGCTTAATTTATTGAGTTCATCCCGTGTGTTTCTAAAATATTCAGTTGGCATTGCCGGTGTAACATGCTGAGATAACTCCTCCCAAAATATGACTCCCCAGTCGTCTCAGTCTAGGCTGAGACGACTGGGGAGTCATTTCAAGTGGGAGTTATCTCAGCCTTGTACATCGGTCACCCTGCGGTTGTATTTATATACTTGAGTTTTATAATTTAAACAATATTGGCTTGGGACATAATGTCTTTGTGTCTATTACAGTTTGTGTTTTCCCCCTTCACTCTCGGTGGCTGTGACTACCAATAACAGGATTAAAGACAATTTTGAATGCCTTTTTCCCCGCGCCATTATGCATAACATGGTCGTTTGGGATAAGCTAAATAACCCTCAATAATTTTGGATGTTATTCTTTTAATAATGTTGTTTCTTTCAATTAGTTTATAGATGTTAGTTATTAATGAATCTACCGAACTGCCTATTTATCTGTAGCCAAGATACTGCTGCTAACAATCCAACTAATATAGTAGTAACTAACACAACCGAGGAGGTTGAACCAATCAGAACGAACCTTATGACTAATGATGGTCACCATGGCACCGAACCATTCCATTGGCTGGGCCAACGGTAGCCTTCCAACTATTACTATCCCTACCAGGTATAATGGCTATGTTTCCCACTCTATTGTTTTTGTTAATTTTCATTTGTTACCGCAAACTGTTTGCAATAAATATATTTTGCATTAAATTGCCAGAAAAATAGGCTGGGAAACCTCCCCTCCGTTTTGTATATTCATGTATCACGTTCTCATTGATAAAATAAATTTCACATTCTCATGGATACATTTCACTTTCTCATTGATAAATGTAACCATTCATATGCGAGATGAGTTTTTCTCATTTTCGAAACATAGTAAAATTTATGATTAAATTTTTCGCTCGAATATAACCCAAAATCGAGAGAAAAATAAATACTTCTTTCACTAGGGAAAAAATTAACCCATAGGATTGCATTGATTTTACTTTTCCCCGGCGAAAAAGAAGTAAAATATGAAATTGTAAAATATTAAAATATTTTTAATCAATTTTCTTGCATGTTTTGAAAGAGCATCGTTAGTAGATTTGTTAGGCGTGCTAAAAAACGGAACTCAATATCCAATATTGGTTTATGTAGTTAAGCGGCTCTCTAGATAAGTAATGAATATTCGGAACACTAAATTATTGAACTTTTTTTAACTTTTTTTCCCCAAGTAATAATATATAATGAATTGAAATCATGATTATGCAAATTAGTATTGTTTCTCTAAGTCAGCAAATTTTGACTTCGCAAGAGATACATATTATCGCTCTTGGAAATAACCTTATAACTCATTATTACTGTAGTCTACAGTAGAAATTGGTACATATTGTACATTTCCATCCTAAACTAGGCCCCACCCTTATGCAGAAACATTAGAGTGATCATCTGAAATATTACAAATCAGTTAAGTTCTTCCCAATTAGGCCATTTATTTATCGATTCTCCAAACAATGTGACCCCCGAGAACTGAATTACTAAGTAACAATAATACCTTTGACAACCATAAATATCCCACCGGTAGTGCAACACTACTACAGCTGCTCTCTAGCCCAACCATCACTCACTTGTCGTTATCTAAACACGGATTTCATGCCCCTTAGGACCCCAGTATCCCATAGAGTCACAACGATTCATTTTCAAACTCAAACCAAAATTTGTTTATTAATACCCATGCAGGATAGCTTGGTGAGTCAACAACACTGCCACTCTTGGTAACAAACTTATCAGCCAGTACGGCAATATAATGTATGATGCCACTCTCTACAGTTTCTATGTAAGATTGAAAGACATCGGATATCATATCATCTTCATGATTTTCAATAACCCTGTGTTCCTACTGTAGTGCTCAAAAATGTAACATACCTCTATCGTTTACGTGGATTCTTATGGTTGATCACATACATCGCTTGACCTTTAACCTCAGCTAACCTCCAACCTGCCTTCTGCCTCCCTAGGAGGATGATGTGCCAGCTTGAGAGTTGGGTTTCTAAATAATCAGTAATTTCAGACAGCTTTTGTCATTCTATAAGCAACCCAAGTCCATACACGGGTGTCATTGCCAGTCGTTGACGATTTATATATTACCCATGGGATACGTTCAGCAATCTCATACCTAACCCTTCACGCAATATTCTCAAAAATATTCTATGATATCTTTCAACAGCTCCCTGACTTATAGGATTCTATACGATCCTTGTCGAACATATAACATAGAACATCCTTGCCAAAATAAATACTCTTAGCACGCCGTTAACAAATTCAGTACCCGAATCGAACTTTAGAAATTGCGGAACCCCCCAGATAAGACATTTTCCCATAAAAGCACGAGTCACATTCTTAGCAAGGAAATTACCCAAACTGTTATGATAAACTGTTATGTTACAAAAAGATTGACATAAAATTGTTTATAAACTTGCCTTAATTAATTAATTTATTAATAATAAATAATAATGTTGTTTTTGTTTCAGCAACTAGCAATCGATGGAGTGAATTCTCACTTTCTGTTTACGGAAATATGTCTTTGGTGTCCATGGATACCCGACGCATCGACCTGGTGTCCATGGATACCCGACGCACCGACCTGGTGTCCATGGATACCCGACGCACCGACCACCTAGGAGGAACACCTTTGAGTCCGACGCATCCCAACTATAAATAAACGCACAATTTTAGATATCTGCAATTGTTTGTATACTTTATATTATTGTTGCATGTTAAAAACTCAATCTTTACATTTTTGATATTTTTTACTTTCTATTTATAATAAAAACTACTTTTTTATAATTAAGAAAAAATTCCCAATTTATCTTATTTTGCTTCTTATTGTAATGCAATACACCATCTTTATTCTATATTAATTTAAATATTTTTTATTCCTAATTTTTCGAAACATTATATGAAACAAACTCTTTCAATTAAAACGAATTTCAGAGAATTACTAACTTGCAGCGAAATAAGTTACAATCATAAACTAATCGCAACTTAGGAATTAATATATTATATTTGTGGTTAAAAAGGTTAAATTATTCATTTATAGTACATTTAGTACTCATTTGGTTTAGAATACCCTCAGGGCCTTTCAATAATTATTAATTTATTAAATTAATAACAACATTCAGTAACATTATCCGTAACGAGTTTGCTAAACATTCAGTAACATTATCCGTAACGAGTTTGCTAAACATTCAGTAACATTATCCGTAACGAGTTTGCTAAACATTCAGTAACACTATCCGTAACGAGTTTGCTAAACATTCAGTAACATTATCCGTAACGAGTTTGCTAAACATTCAGTAACATTACCCGTAACGAGTTTGCTAAACATTCAGTAACATTATCCGTAACGAGTTTGCTAAACATTCAGTAACATTATCCGTAACGAGTTTGCTAAACATTCAGTAACATTATCCGTAACGAGTTTGCTAAACATTCAGTAACATTATCCGTAACGAGTTTGCTAAACATTCAGTAACATTATCCGTAACGAGTTTGCTAAACATTCAGTAACATTATCCGTAACGAGTTTGCTAAACATTCAGTAACATTATCCGTAACGAGTTTGATAAACATTCAGTAACATTATCCGTAACGAGTTTGCTAAACATTCAGTAACATTATCCGTAACGAGTTTGCTAAACATTCAGTAACATTACCCGTAACGAGTTTGCTAAACATTCAGTAACACTACCCGTAACGAGTTTGCTAAACATTCAGTAACATTATCCGTAACGAGTTTGCTAAACATTCAGTAACATTATCCGTAACGAGTTTGCTAAACATTCAGTAACATTATCCGTAACGAGTTTGCTAAACATTCAGTAACATTATCCGTAACGAGTTTGATAAACATTCAGTAACATTATCCGTAACGAGTTTGCTAAACATTCAGTAACATTATCCGTAACGAGTTTGCTAAACATTCAGTAACATTACCCGTAACGAGTTTGCTAAACATTCAGTAACACTACCCGTAACGAGTTTGCTAAACATTCAGTAACATTATCCGTAACGAGTTTGCTAAACATTCAGTAACATTATCCGTAACGAGTTTGCTAAACATTCAGTAACATTATCCGTAACGAGTTTGCTAAACATTCAGTAACATTATCCGTAACGAGTTTGATAAACATTCAGTAACATTATCCGTAACGAGTTTGCTAAACATTCAGTAACATTATCCGTAACGAGTTTGCTAAACATTCAGTAACATTATCCGTAACGAGTTTGCTAAACATTCAGTAACATTATCCGTAACGAGTTTGCTAAACATTCAGTAACATTATCCGTAACGAGTTTGCTAAACATTCAGTAACATTATCCGTAACGAGTTTGATAAACATTCAGTAACATTATCCGTAACGAGTTTGCTAAACATTCAGTAACATTATCCGTAACGAGTTTGCTAAACATTCAGTAACATTACCCGTAACGAGTTTGCTAAACATTCAGTAACACTACCCGTAACGAGTTTGCTAAACATTCAGTAACATTATCCGTAACGAGTTTGCTAAACATTCAGTAACATTATCCGTAACGAGTTTGCTAAACATTCAGTAACATTATCCGTAACGAGTTTGCTAAACATTCAGTAACATTATCCGTAACGAGTTTGATAAACATTCAGTAACATTATCCGTAACGAGTTTGCTAAACATTCAGTAACATTATCCGTAACGAGTTTGCTAAACATTCAGTAACATTATCCGTAACGAGTTTGCTAAACATTCAGTAACATTATCCGTAACGAGTTTGCTAAACATTCAGTAACATTACCCGTAACGAGTTTGCTAAACATTCAGTAACATTATCCGTAACGAGTTTGCTAAACATTCAGTAACATTATCCGTAACGAGTTTGCTAAACATTCAGTAACATTATCCGTAACGAGTTTGCTAAACATTCAGTAACATTATCCGTAACGAGTTTGCTAAACATTCAGTAACATTATCCGTAACGAGTTTGCTAAACATTCAGTAACATTATCCGTAACGAGTTTGCTAAACATTCAGTAACATTATCCGTAACGAGTTTGCTAAACATTCAGTAACATTATCCGTAACGAGTTTGATAAACATTCAGTAACATTATCCGTAACGAGTTTGCTAAACATTCAGTAACATTATCCGTAACGAGTTTGCTAAACATTCAGTAACATTACCCGTAACGAGTTTGCTAAACATTCAGTAACACTACCCGTAACGAGTTTGCTAAACATTCAGTAACATTATCCGTAACGAGTTTGCTAAACATTCAGTAACATTATCCGTAACGAGTTTGCTAAACATTCAGTAACATTATCCGTAACGAGTTTGCTAAACATTCAGTAACATTATCCGTAACGAGTTTGATAAACATTCAGTAACATTATCCGTAACGAGTTTGCTAAACATTCAGTAACATTATCCGTAACGAGTTTGCTAAACATTCAGTAACATTACCCGTAACGAGTTTGCTAAACATTCAGTAACACTACCCGTAACGAGTTTGCTAAACATTCAGTAACATTATCCGTAACGAGTTTGCTAAACATTCAGTAACATTATCCGTAACGAGTTTGCTAAACATTCAGTAACATTATCCGTAACGAGTTTGCTAAACATTCAGTAACATTATCCGTAACGAGTTTGATAAACATTCAGTAACATTATCCGTAACGAGTTTGCTAAACATTCAGTAACATTATCCGTAACGAGTTTGCTAAACATTCAGTAACATTATCCGTAACGAGTTTGCTAAACATTCAGTAACATTATCCGTAACGAGTTTGCTAAACATTCAGTAACATTATCCGTAACGAGTTTGCTAAACATTCAGTAACATTATCCGTAACGAGTTTGATAAACATTCAGTAACATTATCCGTAACGAGTTTGCTAAACATTCAGTAACATTATCCGTAACGAGTTTGCTAAACATTCAGTAACATTACCCGTAACGAGTTTGCTAAACATTCAGTAACACTACCCGTAACGAGTTTGCTAAACATTCAGTAACATTATCCGTAACGAGTTTGCTAAACATTCAGTAACATTATCCGTAACGAGTTTGCTAAACATTCAGTAACATTATCCGTAACGAGTTTGCTAAACATTCAGTAACATTATCCGTAACGAGTTTGATAAACATTCAGTAACATTATCCGTAACGAGTTTGCTAAACATTCAGTAACATTATCCGTAACGAGTTTGCTAAACATTCAGTAACATTATCCGTAACGAGTTTGCTAAACATTCAGTAACATTATCCGTAACGAGTTTGCTAAACATTCAGTAACATTACCCGTAACGAGTTTGCTAAACATTCAGTAACATTATCCGTAACGAGTTTGCTAAACATTCAGTAACATTATCCGTAACAAGTTTGCTAAACATTCAGTAACATTATCCGTAACGAGTTTGCTAAACATTCAGTAACATTATCCGTAACGAGTTTGATAAACATTCAGTAACATTATCCGTAACGAGTTTGCTAAACATTCAGTAACATTATCCGTAACGAGTTTGCTAAACATTCAGTAACATTACCCGTAACGAGTTTGCTAAACATTCAGTAACATTACCCGTAACGAGTTTGCTAAACATTCAGTAACATTATCCGTAACGAGTTTGCTAAACATTCAGTAACATTATCCGTAACAAGTTTGCTAAACATTCAGTAACATTATCCGTAACGAGTTTGCTAAACATTCAGTAACATTATCCGTAACGAGTTTGATAAACATTCAGTAACATTATCCGTAACGAGTTTGCTAAACATTCAGTAACATTATCCGTAACGAGTTTGCTAAACATTCAGTAACACTACCCGTAACGAGTTTGCTAAACATTCAGTAACATTATCCGTAACGAGTTTGCTAAACATTCAGTAACATTATCCGTAATGAGTTTGCTATTTATGCCGCCATTCCGACCAGAATAGGTGATTATTCTCAAAAATAAAACTGTAACCTGTTCTATTGTGCTTAGTTTATTGTTTTGGTTAAAATTTAGGTTAAAATTAGAATTTAACATTGAGGGGGGATATTAATTCGACAAGGCGGGTTTTGCGTCCAGTCCCCCCCCCCCCCCCCCCCCCCTGTCTCATCAATTCAGGTAGGAAGGTGTGAAACTGCAACTCATTAAAGCAGTTGGCAAGTACATTGTTAATAGTCATGACTCATCCATTGTCATAAAAAAGTTGGTTTTTATTATAAATTATTATTATTATTGTTACCATTATACACATCCCTACTACTAGTATCGACATGCTGCATTACAGCTGCATTTTTAAGAATTCTGTGCCGGCTTGTCGACAAAATTTCGCCGCCACAACTCCCTATCACCCATGACATTTGCTAGATCATCCGCATCTTCAAGGCCAGTGTCCTTTAAGATGCGTCTCAAGAAAGTCATGGGCTGTCCACCATGGTTATTCACTCCATGGGGCTGTCAAAGTACAAGATTATGCACTGGCTGGTCCTCACGGCGAAAGCAATGTCCTGCAAAGCGGAGGCGGCTTTGTTCTAGTGTCAAGCTTGGGGGAACCAATGAGACACCTCCAATGTTATATAGTGTCTGGTTGGAGATGTGTGCATTGTACTTGACACAATGAACCCGGCGTAGCATTCTTGTGAATGTGCCATCCAGAGATTTTGTGTCCTCAGCAGTTAGAGCCCAGCATGGACTCCCATAGAGGAGTACTGGAACTACTGCTGCTCTAAATAATCGGACCTTAATCCGATTAATTCTATGTGACTTCCAAATCCTGGAAAGCCTATTCAAGGACTTGACTGACTTCCGGATCCATGATCCCAGGTAACAGAAAACAAATCCCCAAAGATGGTACAGAGTACATACCAATCGTACGTACTCTGTACCATCTTTAGGGATGTGTATGTTGGTAACAATAATAGTAATAATTTATAATAAAAACCAATTTTTTTTTATTTTTTGGCAAAAAATCGACCCGATATTTCAATGAGGCTGCTAACAAATGCAACGCAATAAATACGCAACAATATTTTTTCTCCAAAATTGGAGTCATAATTAAGAAATTGTTATAAGTGGAGTTGAGTTACATAAGTTCTGTAGCAGCGACATTATTTTAAACGTTTAATTATTATCGTACGGATGGAAATGCTTATTTTTTTTATAAGCTAAACTATAATTCCAGTATAATTACGGGGGATAGTCCACCACACTTATACTAAAATAGTCCACCACACTTATACTAAAATAGTCCACCACACTTATACTAAAATAGTCCACCACACTTATACTAAAATAGTCCACCACACTTATACTAAAATAGTCCACCACACTTATACTAAAATAGTCCACCACACTTATACTAAAATAGTCCACCACAGTTATACTAAAATAGTCCACCACACTTATACTAAAATAGTCCACCACACTTATACTAAAATAGTCCACCACACTTATACTAAAATAGTCCACCACACTTATACTAAAATAGTCCACCACACTTATACTAAAATAGTCCACCACACTTATACAAAAATTGGGGTAGAATATTTTTCTTAATTTCAAACAAAAACAATTACCGTTACATCTACATATACTTGTGTATATTATCTACATACACATATACAGTTACATCTTAAATTCCTATTTTCATTACAGTAAGTAGCCTAGCGGTAGGCTACCTGTACATTACAGTAGGTAGCCTAGCTGTACCTGTACAGTTGGCCTACCAAATTAAAAAGCAGATTTATTACGCATCCAGGAACACACAAAGCGAAAGTTAATTAGATCGAGCTGCTTTTTATTTTTCAGTTTATTTATTTTACGAATGAGATAGTGTGAAGTGCTTTAGTATTTCCTTTGTGCCAAATATATTAAGCTATTGCTGGTGTTTGCCTACCGGTAGCCAACTAATCAATGCAAATTTACCTTTCTCACACCTCAGCTGTGCGAATAGAGTAATTAAATGGGCCTTTGAGCTGCTAGAAGCGTGTCCAGCTAAAAGTTGTAATTAAATCGCTGAGATCGTAGAATTACAATGTTACCCATAGGGCTACTCTCTATATATATTTTATGCAGTTTTTTTTGTAATTTGTAATTCCGCTGTTCCATAAATTCGTTTTATCTACTGTAATACGTTTCTCTTCTACGATTCTCCATAGTTGTCGCAATTTCGTTTCTCCCAAGTTCAGTATCCCTTTCAAGTTGATCTATATATGTTATGGCCGGTCGTCCACGACTACGCTTTCCATGAGTTGGTTGCCAGAGAAGTAGATCTGTTATGACCTCGTCTTTACTTCGCCAGCAGTGCCCACTGAATCTTAATCTGCGTTCACGGAGGGTGGTTGATACAGGTGGTATTGTACCATAAAGCTCGGCGTTTGTCATGTGTTGTCTCCAGCTGATGTTTAGGGCTGCCCTTAGTAGTCTTGTGTAGCAACCATCAATTCGTTGTTCAAGTGATTTAGTCAGTGTCCAGGTCTCACCCCCGTATAAAAATACACTTTCCACTGTGGCTCGAAAGAACTTGGTCTTCAGGTGCCTGGAGAGATCTGATTTCCAGATGGTATCCATTTTTGATAGAGCTACCCAAGCCTTTGCTTTCCTAACTTCTATGTCCTTTTTGCTACTCTCTATCCATGATCCAAGGTACTGGAAGTCATCGACCTTCCTTAGTTGATTATTATCAATGGTTGTCAAGTTTCCATCAACATTAAAGGTCATGAATTCGGTCTTGGTAGCATTTATATGCAATCCAACCTCCTTAGCAGCCCTCTCCACTTTATTTAGTAGGACCTGTGCATCTGCTAGAGTATTAGAGAGCAGGGCGATGTCATCCGCAAAGTTGGTGTCTGTGACTGTAGTTGCCGGATATCTACTACTTCTGCGTTCTTGAAGTGTGAATCCCAGATCTTCACCTTCAACAACTGCTTAAATATAATGCAAGTGTAAATAAATAATGTGAGGCTACGATGAACTCGGTATCAGTAAAAAATAAAATAAAATCAACAAGTATCCATTTAAATTCAGCTATTTTATTTTTTTCTGTGAAATATTGTCATCAAACCCTATGTAGAAGATTCCTATATTTCCCTCCTATATTTCCCCCTCCTGATACTGAAATAAAACCTTCCAGATTTATTTATTTCTATACAACATAACATACTATTTGGCCTATTATTGATGGTAGACCTATTCACATGTGCAGGGTGTATATATATGTTTGGTACACACCAAATTAATAGTCACTGTTGGTATAAAGCGGTGGGATTGATTACGTGCAAATTTGAATTACAATTATAATAACCAGGTTACCGATTAGTTGATCAAATAATAAGGTTAACAATCTCAGCTCGAACAATTAATGTCAAATATACCTTTTAGTGCTGTAGCCTACGACTGCATTTAGTTTTAAGGATCTCACTGCAGTCAATCCAATACCTCATTCAAATAAATTACATTTCTTACTAAAAGAGATCTCGTAGTCAAATAATCCCAGAATAGAAGAGATTAATGCAACGTGCAAGGATACATTAACTGCTCAATTGGGTTATATAGTCGTGAGATCTGGCCCATTGTACCTACCTGGGACACTGAAATTGGTGTAATTTTAAATTAATTCGATAGCTAATACATTGTATAGGAGTGCTGCAGTTGTAACGGCGTTCATTTTACCTACACAATCGGTCTTATTCCATCATCCGTGGATCGAATCAATGTGAAATGGAGTAGAAATATTCCGCGTCGCTGTCTGAATGTCAAACTAACATTTACCGTATAATATGCTTCGCAAATTCAGTCCTACTCTACGCCCTGTCTCTCGATAAAACAATCGGATTTTCGGACTTTGTTTGAATGCATTTCCAGAGATACCAATAACAAATAACTCAATAACTTGTCTGTTTATAGATCAAGCGGTATTCACTGGTTTTTTTACTTTCTGTTTACTGAATCTGCGACTTGGATTTTGGTTGATGGATTTTTGGATGAGTTTGTCGTCCAGCCCCCGCCCCCCCCCCCCCCCCATCCCCCCAATTCTCTCAAGTAAAGAGTACTACCGTATCTTTTACTTGATAAAGTAATTTCCAACGATATATAGTAGCTACGCATATGTAGTTAATACACTTTGGGTTTTGATATAATGATAGCGCTAACGACAATTGGTATTATTTCATAGAAAAAATACTAATTATTATAGGTGAATTTACTGCGTAGCCTTGGGTAGCAAAAAAACTCCATTAAGACTCACAAAGAATGACCTGTTTGTTTTTTATCGAATGCTCATCAACGCATCTGTTTTTAATGTAGGCCGTCAGGCGACAACTGTACATACAGTATAAACAGTAAACCTTACTTAGGGGCCAACTACTCTACATCTACTACCCAACAACGTGCGCTCGTATGTGACCAAGGACTCCTTGCCATTCGCTTTGTACAGCATGTTACATGCAAATAATACTCCAATGGATAAACAGCAGGAACACAAACACAAACTGCGTAAACATGGATAATGTCATCTGGTTTCTTGTGTTTGGTTATGAAACAAGTATACTGGTATAGAGAGCACCCTACGTGCTTTACGCATGTATATTATATACTGTATATATATATATGCAATATACTTTATAATGTTAAACTTATAATTAATTTTAATTCATTTAAATGATCAACAATTGAATACAAAATATGCACAATGTTTCTAACTAAAAATAAACTCATGGTAACTTGTAAATAATTAACATATTAAACACGCCACAGACACCGGGTGGGTACAAAACAAAGACCCAAAGACTAAAAACCTGTACAAAACACTTAAGTGAAACTTAAAGTTAACTTTCGTTTATTGTTTTGATTCCCTCAACACGCCTCTGTAACCTGCTCCTTTACAGTACTAACCTGCTCCTTTAAATGGTAATGGGACTTAACGCTCTTTCGACCAAACGCGACTTTACCTTTTTGTTTTGTACAGGTCCCAAAGAGCGTCAAGTTAACACATGTTACAAGATTATGCAAGTTACTTAATGGAGTCTGAGTCTTTGTTATGACTCACCCACCCGGCACGGGCACCCCCATACAAGTGGATAAACCCTTCATTATTATCTATTTATTAAGTACTGTACAGTATATAGGCCCGACTCAAAATATTTAAATTTTTTAGTAATACAAAATCGAAATTTAATTTAAAAATGACGGTCTATTATTATGAGGGCTGTTACTAAAATACCGGTACCTCAGAAAAAATTAATTACGGTATATATAAATTTCTGAACAGAAGTGCAATAATATGCGAACACACCCCGGGATTATGATAAAGGTATAGATAGGCAAACACACAGTACCAAATCAAGATAAAGCATATTTTGGCCAAAATTATTGTAAACTTCAGTTTATGACTTAAAAAGTGACTGTAATTAATAGCCAAAGGGATGTACATGTACAGTACTGTACAATAATATATATACAGTACATACTACTGTAACAGTTCAATAAATATGAATAACTTAAATCGCTCAGAAAACACAAGACAGACAATTTACTAGCGGAATAAGAGTTGACTTGGTGTAACCCTGAGACATCCTGACTCCGGATTTATATCCGAGGGGGGCATTCCCGGTATAATATTCCTAATTGCCGGTCTTTTCATGCGTACCGTATGGGGAAGCTTTACCGAAATGTGATTCAATCTTATGTATAAAATTAAGCACACTGTAGGCCTACAGTATATCCCGGGACAGTATTGGATGGTTTACTCCCATCCATGGATGGATAATGCATGTTTAAATAAATCAAAAGTAAGGTAACACTTTCTTAAAAACATTTAAGAAATCTATCAGTGAGAAAGACAGCAGGAGTGTGTAAAAGTAGAAGCATTAATAAGTGTAACTGGATGCTGAATGCGACATAGGCTGTCAATCAAGCATTCGGTAACAGAACATACAGGATCAGAAGATTCTATAAGCTGTACCGGGAGTAATAATGTAGGTAGAACGATCAGAGACTTGGTCCACTCAGCATTCAGGGCCCATCATGGACTCACATGCTGGCGTACGATGCACTCGGCAACGTTTACTTAAGACAACCAACACATAAAAACATATCTAATTATGTTGTTTGATTTAGAATA
>JAUCBJ010001751.1:0-40159 GCA_032718475.1 Nemertoderma westbladi
GCCTACTGCAATAAGATTATAAACTGTTACTGTTCGTCAGAACAGTATTAAACTGTATTTAATGCATACACTTGCAACCTTATTGCCTACTGCAATAAGAAGTATAAACTGTTACTGTTCGACAGAACAGTATTAAACTGTATTTAATACTTACACTGCAATACAAGATAAACTGTTACTGTTCGCGCTTTTGAAGACCTTTAGGGGCCGTCCAAGTATGACGTCTGCACTTTTCCCCAAAATGTTGACCCCCTCCCTCCCCTAAATCAGATATCATCAGATAGGCGTTGACCCCCCCCCCCCCCCCCCCCCTAAATCAGATTAAAAAAAATTTTGTAATAAACTATTATATTATGAAGATGTTTCATTTTCAGGCGAACACCAGTACCGCAGTACCCCAGTAGCACGCGTCCTAATCACTGAAACATGGTGACTGGTAACTGAAACAGAAGGTCGTACTACGGGCCTTCGGGGGCTTCGAACTGTCGAACAATTAAAATAGGCAAGCTATTTACTCTTCTGCTATATCTCTTCTAGCACCTATAAATGAACATGCTGACGTCAGATTTTGGCTGACTCCCTCCCCTCCCCTCATCAGCACGTCATCAGATTTTCCCAACCCCCCTCCCCCCCTTAAAGTGCTGACGTCATACTTGGACGGCCCCTTAGCAGTTCAACCTGCCAAAATTTATATGTCTTCTAGTTAATTAAAACCACTTTAGCATACGACAATATTTTATGCTAATACGCAAAACATTAGCCGAAGTCAGCCCATGCGCGATCATTCACCCGATGGATCTACACCCGGGAGACTGAATTCGGATGCTTGAATTGTATTATTACAGTGTAAGGTTGCAGTGTATACCTAATGTATTATTCGATAGATCGTTAATAATTAATCTCTGACAGATATTATTGGCTTTCGGGAAATATTAACAGTTCCTTTAGGACGTGGCGCTTTATCCATTTAAACAGAACTAAGACTTATACTAAAACGCAACGATACTGCTTATGATTGAAGTATAAAGCGTATTCTTTAGGAAATACTTTGTTACCAATCACAATCATACACACTATTCTGCCGACAGTCAGTATATTTGATCACACATAAAGAGAGCAGCAATTGACTCACGTAGGGTCTGCTAAATAACATTGGATTCAATACACACCACATTAATATAAATCGCAATTGTTATGTATAGCCGGTCTCTCTAACCTGTAGTGTTATCAAGAAAATTGGGAATTGGGTGATTTATCCGTATTATCCAAATAGCAATATTTCCATCAACAAATAGGTACAATTAATAACTGACGGTAAAATAACAGTACAAACAATATGATTAATGCAATTAAATTAAGTGAGTTAATGCTGTCTTTCGATTTGATTGATTAATCAATTATGATTTGTTTCGGTAACAGTTTATACTTTCGATAATTCAAGCAGTTTACTAGAGTTCTTCCCAAAAGGCCGGTGTTTCTGGCTTAGACAGCAATAACAACAAAGTAACAAGTAAAAACAGTAAGACAGAACACTCTCCTTATGATCGGCAGAAAAGCTACACGTCGACAGGAAAAACCGCCCTGATTGGCCCAAGCCAAACAAAGAACCACGCGTCCAATGGCTGTTTACATGTCAGCAACCAGCTGCTAGATGTCGTAATATGAATCATCACGGCTAAGCTGTGAAAGGTAGTTGGTGCATTACAAGTTTTTTGCCTTACCATGTCCGCCAAAACACGTATATAGCAGAATGATTTTTATGTCCGTTAAAACACCTGTAAAGGTACCTTGCGGGCGAGGGGAATATATATACAGTTAGGAAACCTTTTTAGAGTATTCCAGCGCCTGGGGGAGAACTGGCCAGCAAAGGCAAACGTATCAGTTATCCCACAAAAGCTTTTACAGGCTGCAAACCGAAATCCAAACATTCAGCACAGAGTATCTCAGCAAAAATGCCATCATTAATTACTTCAAAACCGCAATGCGTTAGAACGGGGTGTCTCGCCAGAATATCAATGGAATTGTATGCATCATCATAACAGATATACGCAGCAACTACTGTACAGGGTGTAGTACGCTAAGTAATTGTTCACCATGAAGGAAAAGCAGGGCGATAAATTCTAGCCTCCCTCTATAATAGCCCCCGTTCACCGCATTTCCATTCATTCTCAAATTTTTATTTTTAAAAGTTTTATTTATTTTCATGAAAGTTTTATTTATTTAAAATTTTGTAAAATCATTTAGCGAAAATTCAATAATATCAATTAACATTACTATATAATGTATAGACATGAAAGTTGTTTGGTTTGTAATAAAGAAATGAGACAAGACAATCTATCTCGTCATAAGGAAAGACATAGAAAGGATAAACTAATGGATCCGTTACTAAAAAATTTTAAGAAATTCGAAATTTAAGAATGAAGAAAGTGAAGAACAGGAAGGGGGTGCAGAAAGTGAAGAACAGGAAGAGGATGAAGAAAGTGAAGGTGGGGAAGAGGATGAAGAAAATGAAGGTTTGAAGAGGATGAAGAAAGTGAAGATCAGGAAAGTTAATGAAATGGAGCAGAGCATAATTTCATTAATAATCAAGCTTGATTAATAGCATAATCAAGCATAATTTGAAATTAAACCAGTGGATTGTTACAATGGTTACATGGTGTCTGGTAGTCTGTCAAACCTTTCGTCATGTGTCTGACGGGAAAGCGGGTCCAGATAGATAATTATCAGCGATGAAGATTCGAGGGTATTATACATAATACATCCTACAGCACGTTAAACATCACAGCTACACTGCGCGCATTTGTTCTACTGTATTTAACCATTAAAAAATCACTAAAAAAATACACCAGACAAATTAAATTGCAGGAATCAACATTTCCTTAGCATACTGTAGGTCCTGGTTGTTGAAAGAGACATAGTACCACATGCTGTTGGTCTGTAGCAAGTATAACGACATCCGTGAAGATCTGTTCCCCTATTTTTTGTCAAAATGAAAAAAAAAACGTAAATTTCGCGAATTTCTTGTTAACAAGGACACATCCCCCACCATTTCAGAGGGAAGATTACTGATATTTTTTTTTCTCCAAAACGAGGTTCTCATGGGGTGGTTGTATACAGATTCTCGTTTGCCGTACAGGGAGGGGGGGGGGGGGGGGGGTGGTCTACAATAAGGACATCAAACAGGAAATCTGAAGCATCAATTTTTGCTTAGTTGGATATTGTAGAGCCTGGTACCGGTAGTAACTTTTGACAAGATACTGATACACACACAATCATATTTGTTGCATACTCGATATTAGTTAGTTTGTGATTAATTGATAAACATTTGACATTGGTTGATGTAGCTTCTGGTCATAAAATTTCTTATTTTCTTTATATACCAATGACCTGTAATATAGTGTCATTTGCTTGTGACATGTACTCATATTTTTATAAAAGCCTTTTATCATATTACATGACTTGACATTTGAAACACCATTAGTACAATGGGGTAGACGACTCGGAAATTTTTTTTCGAGTTTTCGTTGGTTTCATGTGAAAGAGCATGTGAAAAAACCCCAGAGAGCAATTTTACTTTAAAAAAATATATTGGATGAGTTATAGCGATTTTAAAACGCAAAATTAGCAACATCGAAAAATCAGGCCGTTTCAGAAAACTGCACGAGTGACGTCAGCCATAACACAGCAACAGTCGTCAAGCGCAGTTGATTGGCTAATATAAAGTATAATATTGCAGTATCTAAAATAAAACAAATAATAAATGTAGCTATGTATTTATTTGGATGTGTATTTGTGTTATTTGATGGGTATTTGATACAGGGTTGTCAACTAGTACGCGAATCTAAATATAAAACAACCTGACCTTAGGCCTACTGCTGTACTAGCTACTGCAGTTGGTGCTGCAGCATATCACCCGCTTCCGTTCCGACTCCTCGATCATGGAGACGGAAGGAATGGACAGCAATAACTCTGATACAGGCAATCCCAATGGGGATATTGTCTTAGTGAACTCCTGTTTAGTGGCGGTAGTGCAGGGGATGGCTACACAGATTTATGATGTTACTGCAGACAAGTGTCTGTCGCATTACCGCAATTGCGATATTCTTGCAGCAAAACAGGTTTTATTCAATAAACTAGGTTTAAAGGTTATTAGTAGACAGGACACTGCTGACCGCTCTGCAGCAGCGGCGAACCTGCGAGATATTTATGAAGTACTAAAGAATTTGGATTCGTCGGGTTCTCTCCCGATCATTGCGGTCAGTGCGTTGGATGCACTGTCATTACCTCCGATAGCGTCGGGCGCCAGCACAAGTAACCCTCAGTTGTCCCGCGTGACAGATATTGATGCGACTTCTCGTTTATCTGCCTTAGACTCTAAAATAGAGGACCTTCAGAAAGTGTTATTAGATAGGTTAACGGTTATTGAAGCCAAAGTGTTGGTGCCTGTATCGGCTACGCCGACACCAACATCCGGTGGGGTTATTCCGGTGTCCTCGCAGATGCCCAATCCTCCTAACCTAAACCGCCCGTCGTTTGCTCATACAGTCATGGGTAATTCACATCAATCAAGGCCGGGGTGGGGTTCCCAATCCCCAGGTCCTGCTCGAGGTCGAGGCGGTTATTACCAGGCTCTCGGCCCACAACGGTCGAACATTTCGGATGGTTTTCGGGCGAATCGGGTGGATTCTCCGGGCCACTCTCAGGGTGGAAGTCTAAAGCGACCTCGTCGTAACTCCACCAATGACGATGTGATCGAGGATGATGGATTCATTACTGCTGGGAGGAAAGGGAAGCATACGCGTAAACCAGTTCCTGTTGTGATCGGCACAGGGACAAGTTCCGCCGATAAAACGATCGGAAAATCGGCCCCAGTCGACATTTTCGCGTTTCGGCTCGCTCCGGGAACCACTTGCGACGAGATAAAGAACGGCCTAAAGGCCAACGGGATTGACTCCCTGGGTGTCACAATGGTTTCGCACAAGGAGTCAAGAACGACTAGTTTCAGGATCACCCTGCAGACGTTACACCTCGAGGCGGCATTAAACCCGGCCATATGGCCTCCCAGGGTTCATGTAAGAGAGTGGGTGTACTACTCGAGGCCAGCTACTGGGGTAGGTAACAGGTAAACAGCAGTGACTATGACTCAGATTATTTATCTGCTAATTATCAATGGCGGGCTCCGATTCAGACTCACAACTATTATCTTTAACTTCGTATAATAGTACAGGTTTGTCCGATGACAAATGTGATTTTATTAATACATTAGCTCTGGGTTCAGACATTATCTGCCTGCAGGAACATTTCAGGTTAAGTGATAATTTAGGGTATATAAAGAATAAGTTTCCTAATTTTCTATGTATACCGAAAGCTGCAGTTCATTTAAGTGAACAGACCGCCGGCCGCGCCTCAGGTGGCCTTTGTATTTTATTAAAAAGATACCTGGCGAAGTATGTCTCTGTCATTAAGACTAGTACGTATCGATTGCAGCATATACGTTTGTCGCTGCCCAATAATTGTAATATTGTCATTTTGAATTGTTACTTTCCAGTAGATAATCGTTCTACCACCGCAGTGTCTGATGAACTTCTGTTACTATTGAATGAAATTAGGGATATAACACAAAATGCTAATACAGCTAACATAGTTATTTGCGGTGACCTAAACACAGATTTTTTACGCAATACAAGTCATGTTAATATTGTTCAGTCCTTTATACACGATAATAATTTAAATATACTTTGGGATACGAATACGGTAGATTATACATATTTAAGTGTTGTTAATAATTGTGTATATAAATCAACTATTGATCATTTTTTATCATCGAGCAACTTTCTAAATAATTGTACGGAGGCAGGAGTAATTCATTGCGGTGAAAATCTCTCGCAACATAGCCCAATCTATTTGAAATGTTCAGTTACTAAGCTAAATGAACATGTTTATGTTGACGTAACCTCAGCCAATAGCAAACCTTCTTTTGATCGGGCAACAGCCAATCAAAAAGCTCAATATAAAAGTGAATTTGGTGCCTCCCTGCAAGAAATTAATTTACAATGTGCTGATTGTAGTAATGTATTCTGTAATTGCAAAAACCATTTAGATGCGTTACAAATATATATGTTTGATATTTTGGGGGCAATTGACAGTGCGGTGCAATGTTTACCATGGTTGGGCGGGGGTACCAATAATAATGGCAACATTATTCCGCCACCTCTCCCAGGTTGGAATGAACACGTGAGACCCTTTAAGGAAGAATCAGTATTCTGGCATAGTGTGTGGGTGTCTGCTGGGAGACCGGATGCGTCCAATAATCTGTTTCATTTGCGCCAGAGGTCCCGTGCTCAGTACAAATACGCAGTTCGTAGGTTGAAAAACAGTGTAGATGTAGTAAAACGTGATAAATTCATGCAGGCATGTTTCTCGAAAGACTGTGATATCTTTGCAGAAATCAGAAAGTTGCGCGGGAACCAAAAAGAGACCAGTCATTTAATTGATGGTGAATCTTCACCTGAGGCTATTGCAGAAAAATTCGCGTCTATTTATTCCTCGTTATTCAATAAGGATTATAAGTCGGACTTCACAGAGATTGAGTCCAATATTCTAGAATCGCTTAGAGGCGTAAACATTGAAAGTGAGAGAGTAACTCGCGGCATGGTTCGGGCAGCCTTAGACAAGTTACAGCCCAAGAAAACCGATGTGAGTGGTATGTTCACCTCAGACTGCTTGAAACATGGTGGTTCTGAAATTATAGATCATTTATGTACCCTGTTCAATGGGTTTCTTGTACACGGATATGTGCCACCGTTCCTATTATCAGCTTCTCTTGTTCCGCTCATAAAGGACAAACTCGGTGATATTTCAACCTCCAGCAATTACAGAGCTATTGCAATCGCATCCTTAGTGCTCAAAGTTCTAGAATGGGTGATGCTAATCTCCCAAGGTCATTGCTTGGCCGTAGATGATTTACAATTTGGGTTTCAGAAGCAGTCTAGTACGACAAGTTGCACATGGGCGGTCTCCGAAGTTCTCGGGTTCTACAGACGGTTCAATACGCCAGTATTTGGTTGCCTTTTAGATTTGAGTCGGGCCTTTGACCTGGTTGAATGGGTTAAGTTGTTTATGGAGCTTCTAAAGAAGGGGTTCTCGCCTTTATTTTTAAGGTTATTAATGTTCACATACAGGGAACAATGTTGTAATGTCAAGTGGGGTTCCGCAAACTCGCGCAAATTTTCCATCACTAACGGCTGTAGGCAGGGTTCGGTGGCGAGCCCATTTTTATTCTGTATTGTTATTAACACGTTAATCGTCCGTCTCAGAAAATCTCGAGTTGGTTGTCACATTGGGTCTCGCTTTTTCGGTATATTTGTATATGCCGACGACATACTTCTGCTGTGTCCATCAGTTCATGGTTTGCAGCATATGCTCAAGGATTGCGAATTATTTTCGAAGGATTTTAATATGGTATTTAGCACCAATACTAATCCAGATATAAGTAAATCGAAATGTATACCCTTTAATCGTTCTTGGTCTAAACCGTCTACAAACGTTACAGTAAATGAAGTTACATTACCATGGGTTAAGCAAGCGACATATTTAGGCAACACTCTGCACTATTCAGGTAGTTTCAATTTCGACATGCAATTAAAGCGCGGTAAATTTATTGGAAAACTTAAATGTCTTAAGCAAGAATTTAGCTTCTCACATCCGTCTTGTTTATGTAATTTGCAAAGAATTTATGCAACTAGTTTTTATGGTAGTTCACTATGGGATTTTTCGTCACATAATTTTTTGAAGATACTTAATTCATGGAATATTAATGTTAGATCAGTTTGGGGGTTGCCTTACAATACTCATAGATTCTTTGTGGAGGGTTTAGTAGATTTCCCATACCCAAAGTCAATGATTTTTGGTAGGTTTGTGCAGTTTATTACTAAATCTATTCTAAATAGCCCAAAACAATCTATACAATTTTTAGGTAATCTTAATATTTTTGATTGTAGGTCAGTGAGCGGTGCAAATCTAAATTATATATCAACATCTATTGTTAATTCCCCGGTAGCCAGATTTCCAAATGTAAAGGAATGTTATAATTTTAAATGGTTCGGAGATAATTCGACTTACATAAATATGTGCAGGGAATTAGTTGATTGTAGATATACCTTGGAAGTACCAGGTTTTGAGCAGGATGAATTGGAAAATATTTTGCATTATATATGTACGGAATAGTAGCGTGATTTACGAATTAGTAAACTGATTGAGTCGTATTGTATCTCAGTAAATGTGGCGGTTAACATTATCATTATCATTATTGTAACAGTTCATCTACTTACCCACCCTACTTTATTTGTGCTTAATTATGTAACGTTGTATGTACGCTGTACTGTTATTTACTACTGTTTTTTGTATTTAACGTGTACGAAATTAACAATTAACAGTTGTGTTAAAAATCGATTATAGGATAGCGGTATGGAGGCAAATTATTCATATGAAGTTAATTATTCTAGAATAATATTTATTTCGCCCATACCTGTACCATAGAGCTGTAGCTAAAAACAAATATAGCTAGCTAAATACTGCCAGGCGTTTCAGTAATCTATTTTTTAATTGTTTTTACAGCGAACAATGCGGGATGGGTAGATTAGCACTAGATGGTAATTTTTTTTTTTTGTCAGTTCACTGTAAAGTGTTACTGGTACTAGTGTTGCACGTGTCACCATTATTCTGCCTTTAATAATAGCTGTATTTGGTTTGACATCCAAAAATATCAAAATACCAAAAAATACCAAAACATAATGTTTTGGGCTATAGGTTTATGTTCTTGACATATTTTGGCTAGTTACATTTGAAAAAAAAAATGTTTTAAAGAAAATAAAAACAAATGTTTGTGATAGCTAGTGTTTTCAATGGTATGTACTGTTTTAATATTGTAGCTAGTGTTTTTATAAAATACCACAAAATCTTATTTTTTGATGCCATTTCAGATGCCATTACACCAACGCATGTGGTAGAAGTAAAATGTCCAACATCAAAACATGCCATTCAAGAATCGTATATTATCACAATCGAATATCGTAAGTGATAAATTCATGGCACAAATCCAACTTGAAATGCTTCCAATCCATCTTTTGAAATGAATGGCGAAGTGAAAATAGTTGAAGTATCATATGATTCCATATACATGCAAAGTTTACTGAAAAGTAGTCCTAGCTTCTGGAAGGAATATATATTTCCCAAAATTGTGAAAAAATAGATAATTAAAAATGTAAATTATACAGTAGTTATAGTTCAACTAAATTCTGATTAATGCTGATTGTATTGAGATGGCAGCTGAAGATATTTTTACTACGTCATCCATTACAGCCACACATTGACTAACTATCAATTGGAATTCAATAATTTAACTTGTATAAAAATAATTACAATCGAAAAAGTGCGAATCCACAATCTAATCCAAAGTAATCTAAGTTTTGAAGCTTAATGAAACATCAATAAGCTACTGGATTTCTACCACCTGGCAGTTTTAGCTACAAAATATGTTTTATTTTAATAGCTAACAACTGTATAGTTTGGGAAAAATAAGTATTATTCTGGAATAATTAACTTGTCATGAATCAATTTCCACATTAAGATATCAAATAATGTATTCTTAACACAACACAAAAACACACTAAATAAATATTAGCTACACAATTTATTTTAGTTACTAAGAGATTTATATTGTATAGTAACCAATGAACATTTACTGCTGCACTAGTGACGTCACTAGTGCAGTTTTCTGAAACGGCCTGATTTTTCTATGTTGCTAATTTTGCGTTTTAAAATCGCTATAACTCGGCCAATATTAAATTTTTTTAAGTAAAATTGCTCTCTGGGGTTTTTTCACATGCTCTTTCACATGAAACCAACGAAAACTCGAAAAAAATTTTCCGAGTCGTCTACCCCATTCGCTTTCGATGAGCCCATGTAGTTAGAATATAGCTATAATTGCGTCCTTCGTATCGTGGCCATTTTTTGCATTAGTCTCCGGTTATGTATTATGATTATGTAACAATGAATTAATGTTTGTTGAGAAACAACTGAGATGCCATTTATTAGCAAGTCGTAGGACTTGATTACTGTAAGAATTGTTTTTTATTATTGATAGTAACAATGTGTTGGCAAGCTGTATTTTTCGAGGTGTTTGTTATTATACATTTATTATAGGAAGGGATCTTGGGGTCTTAGCCTCGAATGATAAGTTTATTTTACCGAAAATAACTTATCTTTTATTGGCGCAATTGTAGGACTAATCCCATCACATGCGTACTTTTTAACCGGGTAGTGTACAAATTTAGGAATCGCGTAATTTTTTCTTGAAATTAATATCTCATATCTCTCCAAACCAAACACATTGTTACTATCAATAATAAAAAATCAGGGGCTAATAAAATGGCAGCTGGCTTTGAAATTAATACTCCATATCTCAAGAACCTGTGGCCTAGTGGTTGTAGTCTCGGCTTCCACCTCGAGGTCCCAGGTTCGAATCTGACACCACGCTGATGAGACCCAGTAAGGTCGAAACGCGTACGTGGTTTGGAGAGATATGAGATATTAATTTCAAGAAAAAATTACGCGATTCCTAAATTTGTACACTACCCGGTTAAAAAGTACGCATGTGATGGGATTAGTCCTACAATTGCGCCAATAAAAGATAAGTACGGTGGCTGAAAGCGGCCAAACAATATTAATTAAGCGTTTTTTTTTAATTTCAACCCGGGTTGAAAATAATATCAACCCGGGTTGAAAATAATATCAACCCGGGTTGAAAATAATATCAACCCGGGTTGAAAATAATATCAACCCGGGTTGAAAATAATATCAACCCGGGTTGAAAATAATATCAACCCGGGTTGAAAATAATATCAACCCGGGTTGAAAATAATATCAACCCGGGTTGAAAATAATATCAACCCGGGTTGAAAATAATATCAACCCGGGTTGAAAATAATATCAACCCGGGTTGAAATTATCATTCGAGGCTAAGACCCCAAGATCCCTTCCTATAATAAATGTATAGTAAGAATTGTTGGCTGACTGGCTGACTGACTGGCTGGCTGACTGACTGACTGACTGATCTACAGCCAAAACTACTCTAACGATTTTGATGAAATTTTCACAGTGGCTAGATACCGCGATTCTAAGGTCCCTGGTATGTTCCGCTATTTCGTCCATGAGCCATGGGCTCGAAAAATAGACATAAACGAAAAAAACGCCATTGGCGCAATGGTAAAATAACACCAATAACAGCTTGTTGATGGAATTTACATTTGATTGATGACTTCCGACTTGCTTAACGGCGTCTTGACGCCGTCTCTAGTTATATATATTTATGTTTTTTGATACATTTAAGTATGCTTTTGTTCAGATTGTCAGGTCTTAATTTACTTTCACTTTCATTATTATACCGCTGTACCGGTACCAGTACTGTAATAGTAAAAGGGCTCAAAATGGGATTATATGGGATTACATTTTGTGCATACTAATCCTGTAATCTTGCCAATTATTTACACTATAGTAGGTTAAGCATCAAGCTGTCAAGCATAGGCCTACTGCCTGACTGTCGAACTGTCTGACAGCTGCACAACCGGATTGTCATTTCCTTATGTATGACAATGTGAACTTTCAGTTTGAGTTTTGGTACCTACAGTCAGACAGTGGTACTGCATCAGTGCATACTGTGCTAAATTAGTAAATACTCTAAACGGCTGACCGCCGTGACCGTACCAGGATGCCGGTAAATACAGAAAAATAATTTATAGTATTTAACACAGTCAGACTGTAGGCCTACTGTCTAACGGTAGGGCCTAACTTCAGTGCCGGACCGGTACCTACCGGTATCAAAAATTTGGTACCGGTACAGTCAGGTTGTCAGGGTGTACCGGTAGTAATTCTGTACCGCATATCAGCAGATCAGCATATTGCTGTATGCTGGTATGGCTCAAACAGCCAAAACACAACTACTGAACTAATCACACTACCGATAAATCAAAACAACTGAACAAATCACTGAATCACACCAGATCACAAACTGACAAACCAAATCACAAACTGACAAAGCAAATTACAAAATAAAACACAAAAAAGCCAGCCCCCCTCCCCACTCCCCCCCTGGCAGCCTGGTTAGAATTCACTAGAGTATTTTAACCGGCTGACCGGGGGTGGGTACTACCGTACCCCCAGGCCCACGGGCATCCGGTGGGGTGTGTGTGTGTAGTGTGCGCTGTGCCGTGTGTCAGTGTGTGTGTACCGACCGTCAGACCGTGCTGTGGCTGTCTGGCTGCCGTGTGCGTGTACAGGTGTACCACTACCGGTACCAGACTACCATGTCGCAGTGTCCGAGTGGATACGGCGCCTGAACTGCTTACACAATAGTGTTTGGTGGTGCAGGCTCGAATCCGACTAAAGGCTGTATAAATTTCGCACTGTTGTGTCCCTAGGCAAGACACTTTAGACATTAGTGCCTACGTCAACCCAGCGGTATAATGGGAACCTGGCTTTGCTGGGGTAATGATAATAAAAGCGCTTTGAGTATGCCATTATGCTGAGCATAGAAAAGCGCTATATAGATATAAATAACCAATATTATTATTATTATTATTATTATTACTACCGCTCAGCCACTGATATGCCTGTTAAGCTGCATCATGCCAGTCATGCAGTTGGGGAGAAGTTCTATTTCAGTAGCCTACCGGTAGGCCTATGCTATATTTTCAACAGAGTTGAAATTTCAACTTTAGGCATATTTTTTCAAATTCAACTTATGGAGAAGGATTTAATTCATAAAAACAATAACGACACCCCTTCTGCTGTTCTGTTTATGTTGTGAAAGTTATATACTGGTAACGATGGTTAATTTTCCGAGTTACATCAATAAAAACACCCCTTCTGTCAGTCTGTCATGTCTTGGGGGCCTTCTGGCAGTCTGGCATCTGGGCCACCTGCCATTTTAGGGTTTAATATTTATACCGGTGCCTTAAAATTGAAATTGTTAAAGTTAGGTGTTGTGTATGTTGTTAAAGTGAAATTAAAGTTGAAATTTGAACTTCTCCCCGACTGCGACAGCTTGGGGGCTTCTGGGCCTCCTGCAATTTTAAGGCTGAATTTACAAATTAAAAGTTTAATTTAAACAAGTTTTAAATTTCAACTCAGCTGAAATTTGAACTTCATCCCGACTTGGGGGGGGGGGGGGGCTGAGCTGGCAAACTATATTTTCTAAACCGGTACTTTTGTAAATTTTGCGAAAAAATATTTTTTTTAATTATTGACATGACAACAATTTTTGTTTGAAGTTCTTAAACTCCAAATACTGACATCTGGTTGCATACTTGACACTTGTGCGCCGACCTCATAAGTCTACATGGACTATCACTGTATCAGTCATCTTCAGGCCAGGTTGGAATTCATGCTGCAAAACTCGGACGCGTACCTGCGCGAATGACCGCAAACCAGATGCGCGTTGCACGTTTGGGTGAGACAGGTGCGCGTTGCGCCTCAGCGCACAGCTCTGATCCCTCTGATGCGCACCACAAATTAATTGAAATCACGAAAATACACAAAAAAAATTCGCTCGCTTCGCTCGCATTAGTTTCTCATTTCCAATTCTTCAAACAGTTAAATCACTTCACCATAATACTGTAATACCGGCAACCGGAGCTGAATTTGTCTATTTATTTTAACTACAGTACTCTATTGTTGTATTGTTATTAGGTCTATGCTATGCCGATGTTATGTTAGTAAACAGGTAAAGTCAGAAAGTAACAATGTATTATAAGTATGACTTAATTATAGGGTAAATCTTTTCGACCTACGCGTAGGCCTACGCGTAGCTACGCGTAGCTACGCGTAGTTTGTAACTTCCATTCCTGTCATTTACCGGTAGGGCCAGACTTACTGCCTTTTCAACAACTACGCGTAGGTGTTTTAAAACTACGCGTAGTTATTTTGGAACTACGCGTAGGTATTTTGAAACTACGCGTAGGTGCTACGCGTAGCTACGCGTAGGTGCTACGCGTAGCAGTCCTGATAACAATGATTTTTCATTTCAGGTCCGGTAGGGTTGAGTTGTTAGGCAAGTATCGGTATATGTCAGGTATCTGATTATCAGACAAATGTAATAACAGAATCGGAAACTCATATCTCTACATACAGCACTGGTAATAAATAACATTCGGCTCTTTCACATACAAACACAGAGGATGAATAAAAAGTAAACTTAAAATTCACGTCTCATGATTCAAGTATCTTTGTTTCCATTGGATTTTTTAAATATTGAACAGTAGTAAATAAAGCGACCAGTCTACCGGTGAAGAGGTTAAGCGAAAGATGATAAATACTGCATATAATCAAATTGTTTGGTCAAATAACAAGTGCAACCAATCATGGTAGACAATTTAGTCTCCCCCTTCCCTTGTCAAGGGGTTAACATATTAAATACAGTATCCTTGCCCTATCGTGAACAAAGGCAATAAAAAGCATAGAGAATCGATAATAACCATCGGCCTATTTCCTTTGTAAACTATTTTTGAACTCTAAACATTAATTATTAACACATTTTACCGCCCGCAACGCATGAAGTGAAGAATATGTAGTCTTCGCGTATTCCTCTATATAGAGTATACAGGTATAGGATACATTACTGTTGAAAGCATTTGATGGTTGTGGGTTGTTTATTGAACATACCGTATTGTGTCTTATTTTAGTACTGACTCGCTTGGAATACGTAAGCCTACTAATGATAAACGACGTATAGGCATAGTTATGGGTAGCACCTATGCGTAGGTCGCGTAGGACCTACGCGTAGCTACGCGTAGCACCTACGCGTAGTTATTGTTAAAACTCTGAAACTGGTGATATATGACCCAATGTTGCGAACTACGCGTAGCTACGCGTAGCTACGCGTAGGCCTACGCGTAGGTCGAAAAGATTTACCCTAATTATAAGCCAACTGTATGTTTAAGCCTAATTGTTCGGTAGGCCTATACAAAGTATTGCTGGCAGACTGGTACCGGTACCTATTTCAATATTCGTTTTTTTGAAATTACATGTTTTGTTTGTAATCTAAAATAATATTTTCTGTTATAAAAGCAGTGAGCCCGATGGGCCACCACAGTAGTGGATTATAAAAATATTTTTTAATATTAACAATTTTGATGTTGCAAAAATTACATTTATTATGTAAGCCTAGACAGACAGACAGACAGACAGACAGACAGACAGACGTAAAGATAAGCTTAAAACGCTCAAACTTGTAAAATAGAAATGTAAAATTGTTCTTATGAACAGTGCGATTTTTTGAGATATGCATGACATGAGCTGCGCGATTTTGTATGGATTATAATGAGCTGCGCGACGAGCCAATTTCAGGTGCGCGGTGATTTCAAAACAACAAAGCGTACCTGCGCGCTCATGCATGAATTCCAACCTGGTCTTCAGGGAGTCAGAAGTAGAACCTTCGGTGTTCTGGCGGTGTATCAGCTGATCAGGATGACCATCCCCGCATGCTGCTTCGCTGCATCTGTGATAGGTGACTGATATCCTCTGGTCATCCCCTACTGCCATACTGAATATCCTTAAATTTCTGAATTTATACAGTTATAGACATTATGTTTTGCAAGGCAGCAAAGCAAGTGAGCAATGTTAATCTATTTAATAAAAAAAAACCTATAAAACCTAAAGGTTTTTTTAAATAACCTATGCAAAAAACCTAAACCTAGGCCTATTTTTTTTCTTTAAAAACCCTAATTTTTTTCCATGTTATTTCGCTGTTGCCAGTCAGATTTTTATTTACTCTAAATAATACCAGTACTGTAATAATTGAGTACCGGTACTTTAACTGTTTAATTTACTATAAAATTTAGCAGCGATGAAGCATAATAGCCTATACCGGTACTTTCCCAAAAATCCAAAGGGTTCTTCCCCAAAGAAAGTAAAGTGTTAGAGATAGTTGCCGTAATTCTGTAATTATTGCATATTGCTATTGGCATCTGTACTGCTAATATGAGAGAGCAGTATCACCAGTATTAGTATTTAGAATGCTAGAATGGAATGGCTGTGATTGGCTAGTTTGTGCATGAACAATCTAGACTGTCATAGGTCAGTAGTATCACAGTCACCAGTCATGTCTGTCAATTTTACACTCAACTGATCAGTAGGCCTCTTTGTTTCTTTCTTTCTCTTATTTGATTTTGGTGGATATGAAATTATATATCTGTATATTGGTATTTTCAATTTGTGAGGGCAAGTCTGGTAGTCTGGATGGATATGATGTTTAATAAATACTATACAGCTATACTAGATTTAGAAGTTAATAAATAAGGTATGCAGGTCCCAGTACAAACATCTACACATACGTCAGGACTGTAATACCACGAAAGGACAACTAAAGTATGCCTGTCGATTTTGATGTGAAAGAATTCTGTCTTAACCTCCAGGCTACTAAGCCGCCCTATTACTGCCCTGTTAGAGGTTGTGCGAAGCGGTATCTGAGCTCCAATGGGTTGCAATCCCACATGTTAAACGTCGACCACGATGCTCAGCAAACCGACGAGGGTACGCCTCATAGTGGCCGGAGCACCCCGCTTAGTAACCGGAAACGGCGCCGTAAAACTGCGCTCATTAGCTTGAGGAAAACGAAAAAGCCAGTGTATTCCCGTCCCCCATCCCCTGCCGTGGACTATCGCCCTCAGTTTCAGAATACAAACTTAACTTACGAAGAATCTCAAAGAATTGTCGAAGTCGATATCAGTGGGAAAACTTATAGAATCGATATCCACCTTCCTTTAAGTGTTGACTACGTCGATCCTGAACCTGTGGTGGAAGATGACGCCCTGAAACCAACAAATAAAGATGACAAATCTCCTGAGAGGCCGCATAATGTGGATAAAGGGTCGAAGTTTGTTAAACAAATGGAAACACCGACAATACCGAGGCAATCAGAAGCAAAGCAGACAGTCCCAGAAGCACATTATCGTCTGTTAACTAGCCCAATACAACTACCGGAAATAGGGGAAAGAAATACTGAATATTACAAGCATGTTGGTAAGAGTGACAGACAGTTGGACGAGGAAATTGAGTACGATATGGATGAGGAAGATCATGCCTGGTTGGAGATTATAAACGGGGAAAGACAGAAGAAAAAACTGTCGATGGTTGGCCAGGACTTATTCGAGGGGTTGATGGATCGTTTGGAAAAGGAATCTTACTTTGAGTCGTGTAGCAATGGCAACGCTAACCAGTCCGTTATTGACGAGGACGCTGTCTGCAATATCTGTAACGACGGAGAGTGCGCCAACAGTAACGTTATTCTATTCTGCGACATGTGCAATCTACCTGTGCACCAAGAGTGCTACGGTGTTCCATACATTCCAGAAGGGCAGTGGCTATGCCGTCGGTGCCTGCAGTCGCCATCGCGGGGAGTAGATTGCGTCCTGTGCCCCAATAAAGGCGGGGCTTTTAAACAGACCGACGATGGGCGCTGGGCCCACGTGGTCTGCGCGCTCTGGGTTCCCGAGGTCTGCTTCGCTAACTCAGTGTTTCTAGAACCCATCGATAGTATTAAAGCGATCCCCCCTGCCCGTTGGCGTCTTAACTGCTACATATGTCGGCAGCGTGGCTCTGGTGCGTGTATTCAATGCCACAAAGCCAACTGCTACACGGCTTTCCATGTGACCTGCGCCCAACAGGCTAATCTTCATATGAAGATGGAGCAGGTTAACGAGTGCGAGCTCTCTGGTGGGACAGTGGCCGTTAGGAAGACGGCCTACTGCGATCTGCACACGCCGGTGGGCTCCGAGTGCAAACCTATCATCGATTCGACCAACGATGGAGTCATAATAACGGAGGAGAAACGCAAACAGATGCGACAGGCTCGTCGAACTCTGGCCGAGAAACGGTCCGCGGTCCCGTTGGTTTCCATTCCATTCATTCCACCCTCCAAGATTAAAAAAATACTAATTGGTTGTACGCTACAGAAAAAGGATGAATTTATGACGAGACTTCAAGCGTATTGGTTACTGAAGCGCCAATCGAGAAACGGAGTTCCGTTACTGCGACGCCTCCAAACGAGCCACGGAAGTGGGCGCGCGACGCAGGTGGAAACGGCGGACCAGAGCGCGTACCGCAGTCAGCTGCGTTTCTGGAAACGATTGCGACAGGACTTGGAGCGATCGCGATTACTGGTGGAACTTATACGGAAGCGCGAGAAGCTGAAGAGAGAGCAGATGAAGGTTAAACAACTGATACTGGATTACCAGTTGCAACCCTTCTCTCTGCTGCTCAAGCGAACTCTCGACTTGTTACAGGCCAAAGACACTCAGAAGGTATTCGTGGAGGCCGTAGATCCTGAAGCCGTTCCAGATTATTACGTCGTCGTCTCGGAGCCAATGGACTTCGCGGAAATGAGGAGGAAGGTAGAGGAACACGTGTACGTGTCGTTCGATCAGTTCGAACACGACTTCGGGTTGATTGTCGATAATTGTTTAACCTACAATAACAAGGACACCATGTATTACAGATGCGCTACGTTCCTGCGGGAGAAGGGCGGTGCGATCGTGAGACACGCCCGTCGGCTGGTGCAGACCATCGGCGTGGACGAACCGACCGGGATGCATCGCGAGCCGATCGCACCGCAGACTTTCGCCGATCGCAACAGCGGCGACATTCTGGATGAAATCGATTCGGCGCTCAATAAGGAGAACCGCGACTCGTTGTCGTTGAAGGAGCAGTTGAAGGTGTTTCTGGACCTGTTGGACCGGGGGATGATTCAGGGTGTTGGAATAAAGAAGAATAAACGGTTAAAGGTATTGCGGATAGAGATCGGTACATTGCGACGCAGACTCGCGCAGGAGCGGGATCGCAAGCTGCGCGAGTTACTGGCCAGTCGCAGCGAGACGGAGAGTGATTCTAGAACGCCGTCGCCCAAGAAACGGACCTCGTCTACGCCCAAGAAGAAACGTCGCACTCCGGCCAGTTGTAAGAAAGACGAAGGCATGGCGCAGTCGGTTGGTAAGTCGGTAACAGACAGCGGGTCTGAGGCGTCCTTCAGGGTCCCTCTACCGGCGCCGTTACGAATCGATATAAATCCATATTGGCCGCAAATCAACGGGAGTCTAACGCCGCGCCGCAGTTCCCGTAAGAGTCCCGCCAATAGGAACATCAACGAGTTCGTGTATGAGCCACCCACCAGAAGAAGCAGTTCGTTTGCCGTCCACAAGGCGGCGCTGGAGTCAAGGGCCAATGCGTTTACGAGCCACAGGGGGGCGCAGCAGTCGGGTTCCTTTACTGGACACCAGGCGGGGTTGGATACGGACTTCTTCGATTCGTACGACGAGGAGTCTGAGCCGGGATCGGGGCCGGCGTCCCCGGTCCATCGCACGCGCAGACTCCCCGAGACCGCGCATCTCATGGCGCCGTACGTGCGCGGCAGTGGCGATAGCTTCACGCGCTACCGAAACGAACGCAGTTTAATTCTTAGCAACTCCGAGAGCGAAATGGATCGGAGGCGGAGCTCGTCGGATAGCGATGAGGAATCGACGGGGGAGGAGTCCGGGACCGACGGGGAGGATGAGGTCTCGAACCTCTCCGGGAAAACGTTCGGGAAGCCGAGACTCGGGAAGTCCGCGGGTCTCGGTGTCTCCGATCTCAGTGAGTTCAAGGAGCGCGCCCCGCAACCACTGGATATAGTGTGGGCGAAGTGCCGCGGTTACCCGTCTTACCCCGCCCTGGTTATAGACCCGGAAGTGCCGCGTATGGGAGTCGCACATAACGGCGTCCCCATCGCGGTACCGCCCTTGGAGGTGCTTGCCAGGCGACCTACCGACGGCTGCAAGGATTATTACCTCGTCCTGTTTTTCGATACGAAACGCACGTGGCAGTGGCTCCCGGCGGATAAACTTTGTCCGTTTGGTATCGACGCCAGCCACGATAAGGCGCGGTTGCTGGAGGGGCGCCATTGCGCGGCTAGGAGTTCCGTTAAAGGCGCGTACTCTCGGGCTCTGGAGCACATGGAGGCCGTCGCCGACCCTGGTTACGATGACGACGAAGTCTTTATGGAAGTTGCCAACGGGAAATCCGCGGGGAATCCTATGGAATCCCGCTGGAACGCGCTCTCGGAGAAAATTACTAACAGCAGTGAATACCGACCTGGACTGACTAACGGCATGGCAGAGCAATCGGTTGAGAGCAAAGCGAGTGAAACCGACGGTGCAGAGGCCCGTTACGAACCACTGATAAGCGAGGAGAGCGAACGGGACTCTGGGATGAGCAATGGGTTCGTTAGAGGGACCAGGACGTTCTCTCGCACTGCTCCATTTATTAATGGTAACTCTCATCCCCAGGATAGCAAAAATAATGCAGATAGTAGCTAAAATATATATTTATTTCTTTATCTATAATTTACTTAATTAATTAATTATTGTTCTCTGGTATCGGAATTATATTTTTGTTTATGTGTATTTTGTGTTTGTCTATTTTGTTTGTTTAATTATTGTGGTTTGTAAAGGGGCCGTTCATAAATGACGTTAATAAGGGGGCGGGGATTTTAAATTTGTGACGAGGGGGGGGGGGGGGGGGGGGGGTAGACGGTCACAATATATATGAGTGTATACCATGTATACGTGTGCCTTTAGTTTAGCATTCTGTTTACTATCCTCGCAAATATTGTGTTGGTTAGTAAATACTAATAATATATTAAATATCAATTAATAATTGAGGGTTGGGGTGTTATGTTAATGGAATATTAATTAATATGAAATTATAAATTAAAATAAATAATTATGAAATTGTCCAGAGGTTAATGTAGTGGCACCCTCCGAATCGCATGGCTCTCATCATCAACTCTAGACTTTTAGATAACTAGTTGTATCTCAAGGATCAACCCATATAACTTTATCCCATTTCATTACCCTCGAAGTTAAAGCAAAGTAGTCCAAGCCTCAGACTCGAGCAAAACTAAGTAATTAATAAAAAAGTTATTAATTTAATTCATTATTTTCGTGACGCGGGCTTGATGTTGCACGGGGTTGTCAAATTTCGCCGGAAAAGACGTGACGTCATTTATGAACGGGCTCGTATTCGTTTCTTCGTCCGAGTAATTATGTTAAAGACAACTTCCTTTAATTGCAGTGAAGACAATCCAATCTATATTAAATGCAATCAATTATTTTTGGAAACCTGATATTTTTGTAATTGTGTGGCTGGAAATTAACGATATCTTATAAGGAAAATAATAATCCCATTTTTTATTGTAATCCGACATGAAACACAACACGTTCGTCCTTTAAAAAAACTTACCAGTCAAACAAAGCAATATTCCGACTAAAAACAATGGCCAGATATTGCAAATGTAGTTTATAGTAAGTCGAGTCCATAGAGTAAGTTAAAATGGACTTACTGTACTCTTTAATTTGGATGTGTTAAATAAAATGGTGAAATTTTTTAATTGAATATTATATAATATTTCTATTTAATTAGTTTGTGAAGCAATTTATAATGTTACAGTTCTCGCCTCTACTGTAATCCTACATTTGCTCGTATTTTAAAACTTCTAACACTTTATTGTTATATTGTGCTAAATTATGAGTCGTAGTTTATAAAAAAAATAACTAAAAAAGTTCGCCGAGGAAGTAATATAAGTATATATATAAGTATATAGTATAGTATAGTATATATATTATATAGTGTAAGTGCTACAGCGCTACTAGCAATGTAATACAATTAATTAATTGTATATTAGGGCCTACCTTTTTCTCGCTCTTTATGAACCCCTGTCCGGTCCGTGTGGTATATTTAATTTGATTAGGAATATTTTACTTGGGAAAAAGTTGAACTTTTCTTCACTATTATCGAGGTATTATGTTTACAGCGAGGAGGTTAATAAAGGATCGAGAGAATATTGAACAAATGCAAATATAATTAATATAATTACAAATACTATAATAATAACAATAATAATAACAAATAATAAATAATAACAAATATAATTTAATCTTTTCGAATATTTACCACACACATAAACCAATATTTGTTATTTTGTATTGTTTTGGAGTATGCCTTGGTAAAGATCAACACTAAAGTTGTAATAACTAGCATGAATGCAATTTTGAAATTTCACCAAAAATATTTTCTATAAAAGGGAAAGGGCCTATTATATTTGGTATAAATTATTAAATTTTTGTTGCAGATTCCGGTATGGATGAGGTCAACAATCGAATAGTTGCTCATCTAATGACATTGGAAGACGGATCCCTGGCCCTCATACCTACAGACACAACAGGTCGCTCTCTCACTGATTGTGTTTATCAACAAATGCTCATCGACAACCTCCCAGAGGACAAAACAAAATCCACAATATATCCCGATCGCATAGAAAATGCACGGGACGAGGAAGTTATAGACACAGATCAGTTTATGCTCCCCGTAACCCACAGTGCCTTCCCTATCTCAATGCCTGCCTCCTCAGAAACGCAACCAAGCAGTTCGAGTAATATGTTTCAACAACTGTCCACCGCAGCCATGGAACTTCCAAAACCCGAAAAAGACAGTTTGGAAAATGAATTAATTCCATTCTTCTCTACTAGCAATATTTTGTCTGATCTGCATCCGACAGTCCAAACCGAGAGTGTATCTTTATCCAATGCCGTCACTCAAAGCGATGTCATTGGGTATTCGTCGTTATCCTTATCACACGGACTTACTCAATCGAACTATGTTTCTCAAGAAACTCGGTCTATGGGGAGTTTAGATACGCTGGATATTAATTCCGAAGCGATTCTGCCAACCATACTACCGGAAGTAACCGAAAGCTCCTCACTTCCGCATCGCATTCCCTCGCTGAACGAGACACCAGAATGGACGACCCTGGTCCCCAAAATTAGACAAAACCTTGTCCCCGTCCGTCGCAGGAAGCCAGTGGCTGGGGGCGGCGTGCGCGTCGATAAACCCCCCCAATTCCAGTGCCCCGTGGAGGGCTGCAATAAAATGTTCACCACCGCCCACCACGTCAAGTGCCACATCAAGATCCACACGGGGGAACAGGCATACTTCTGCCCCTTCGATGCATGTGATAAAAGGTTTACGACTAATTACAGTTTAAAATCACACGTCCGGACTCACACCCAAGAGAAACCTTATCCCTGCCCCGAAGAGTCTTGTACTAAAGCGTTTAAAACCTCGACAGACCTGCAGAAACACGTTCGAACGCACACCGGCGAAAGGCCGTTTAAATGCCCGTTTGAAGTATGCGAACGATCCTTCACCACTTCCGATATTCTCAAGGTTCACATACGTCTGCACACTGGGGAGACGCCGTTTGTCTGCGATTTCAGCGGCTGTGGTCGTGGGTTTAAGTCGGCGAGTAACTTTAAGAACCACCGTCGTATCCATACCGGTGAGAAACCATTCCAATGTAACCACAAGGATTGCGGTAAGAGATTCACCGAGTACTCCAGTCTCTACAAGCACCGCGTTACTCACTCGCCTAATAGACCCTATCAGTGTCCGGATTGCCATAAATCATATCGACAAAACTCATCTAGACAATACCACAGACGCCGGTCGCACCCACAAGATGTCGGTGAGTGTGGTAATCCAAGTAGTGACTTTGGCGATTCTTTAGTGTCGGATGATGGAGTTACCTCTCTTCCATTATTTTCGCCTCTCAACTACGAGATCTTCACTATAGAGCCGAATTCGCAAGACGAGCAACGTTTGTTCGGCGAAGGTTGTTCAACTCAGGCGGCTCAATTATTAATAGGCAAATCCATTTCCTCCAATCAGGAAACTCATTCGATGGTGATAGGCAAAACTAAATTTCCCAATCTCGAGCCTCAATATATGCTAACGGTTACTTCTTCATCCAATCAAGAGCCTCAATATATGCTAACGGTTACTTCTTCATCCAATCAAGAGCCTCAATGTATGCTAACAGTTACTTCTTCATCCAATCAAGAGCCTCAATGTATGCTAACAGTTACTTCTTCATCCAATTAAAAGGCCCAAGCATTGTTTGTAGAAGCTAACACTTAATAACTATTAAAATACTAAGAATTTAATAAAGTATTGATTCAAATCGATATGACCAAATCATTATCTATATTTACGTTGGTAATATTTATATTGACCTCATGTTTCATTATATTATTATGTTTCTATTGACAACGAATTTATTTTGGTTTATTTTTTATAAAACAAAATCAATCAAAAAATCAAATGTTGATTTTCATTCGGCTTAATAACTTTTGTCAATATCATCCTGGTCTTCTTATTTAAAGTACATGAAATGGGACCCGCCGCCTAATTTTTCTTCAAATCAATTGCATGACATTTTAAACAACACGTTTGACCTCTCACTCGTAGTCGGAATTTTTATTTTCGCTTTCAGTCTTTAGCTAAAACCGTTTCACAAAATATTCTCTATCGATATTGCACCAGTTACACCGTCTGCTACCTTACCGATATTGCACCAGTTACACCGCTGCTACCTTACCGATATTGCACCAGTTACACCGCTGCTACCTTACCGATATTGCATCAGTTACACCGCTGCTACCTTATCGATATTGCACCAGAAACACCGCTGCTACCCTACCGATATTGCACCAGTGAGACCGCTGCTACCTTATCGATATTGCACCAGTTACACCGTCTGCTACCCTACCGATATTGCACCAGTTACACCGTCTGCTACCTTACCGATATTGCACCAGTTACACCGCTGCTACCTTACCGATATTGCACCAGTTACACCGCTGCTACCTTATCGATATTGCACCAGTTACACCGCTGCTACCTTATCGATATTGCACCAGTTACACCGCTGCTACCCTACCGATATTGCACCAGTTACACCGCTGCTACCTTATCGATATTGCACCAGTTACACCGTCTGCTACCTTACCGATATTGCACCAGTTACACCGTCTGCTACCGTACCGATATTGCACCAGTTACACCGCTGCTACCTTACCGATATTGCACCAGTTACACCGTCTGCTACCTCACCGATATTGCACCAGTTACAACGTCTGCTACCTCATCGATATTGTACCAGTTACACCGCTGCTATCTTATCGATATTGCACCAGTTACACCGCTACTACCTTACCGATATTGCACCAGTTACACCGCTGCTACCTTATCGATATTGCACCAGTTACACCGTCCGCTACCTTATCGATATTGCACCAGTTACACCGTCTGCTACCTTACCGATATTGCACCAGTTACACCGTCTGCTACCTTATCGATATTGCACCAGTTACACCGTCTGCTACCCTACCGATATTGCACCAGTTACACCGTCTCCTACCCTACCGATATTGCACCAGTTACACCGTCTCCTACCTTACCGATATTGCACCAGTTTCACCGTCTGCTACCTTATCGATATTGCACCAGTTACACCGTCTGCTACCTTACCGATATTGCACCAGTTACACCGCTGCTACCTCACCGATATTGCACCAGTTACACCGTCTCCTACCCTACCGATATTGCACCAGTTACACCGTCTCCTACCTTACCGATATTGCACCAGTTTCACCGTCTGCTACCTTATCGATATTGCACCAGTTACACCGTCTCCTACCTTACCGATATTGCACCAGTTACACCGCTGCTACCTTACCGATATTGCACCAGTTACACCGTCTGCTACCTTACCGATATTGCACCAGTTACACCGCTGCTACCTCACCGATATTGCACCAGTTACAACGTCTGCTACCTCATCGATATTGTACCAGTTACACCGCTGCTATCTTATCGATATTGCACCAGTTACACCGCTGCTACCTTACCGATATTGCACCAGTTACACCGCTGCTACCTTATCGATATTGCACCAGTTACACCGTCCGCTACCTTATCGATATTGCACCAGTTACACCGTCTGCTACCTTACCGATATTGCACCAGTTACACCGTCTGCTACCTTATCGATATTGCACCAGTTACACCGTCTGCTACCCTACCGATATTGCACCAGTTACACCGTCTCCTACCTTACCGATATTGCACCAGTTACACCGTCCGCTACCTTATCGATATTGCACCAGTTACACCGTCTGCTACCTTATCGATATTGCACCAGTTACACCGTCCGCTACCTTATCGATATTGCACCAGTTACACCGTCTGCTACCTTATCGATATTGCACCAGTTACACCGTCCGCTACCTTATCGATATTGCACCAGTTACACCGTCTGCTACCTTACCGATATTGCACCAGTTACACCGTCTGCTACCTTACCGATATTGCACCAGTTACACCGTCTGCTACCTTATCGATATTGCACCAGTTACACCGTCTGCTACCTTACCGATATTGCACCAGTTACACCGTCCGCTACCTTATCGATATTGCACCAGTTACACCGTCTGCTACCTTATCGATATTGCACCAGTTACACCGCTGCTACCTTATCGATATTGCACCAGTTACACCGTCTGCTACCTTATCGATATTGCACCAGTTACACCGTCTGCTACCTTACCGATATTGCACCAGTTACACCGTCTGCTACCTTACCGATATTGCACCAGTTACACCGTCTGCTACCTTACCGATATTGCACCAGTTACACCGTCTGCTACCTTACCGATATTGCACCAGTTACACCGCTGCTACCTTACCGATATTGCACCAGTTACACCGCTGTTACCTTACCGATATTGCACCAGTTACACCGCTGTTACCTTACCGATATTGCACCAGTTACACCGCTGCTGCCTCATCGATATTGCACCAGTTACACCGCTGCTACCTTACCGATATTTCACCAGTTACACCGCTGCTACCTTACCGATATTGCACCAGTTACACCGTCTGCTACCTTATCGATATTGCACCAGTTACACCGTCTGCTACCTCATCGATATTTCACCAGTTACACCGCTGCTACCTTATCGATATTGCACCAGTTACACCTCTGTTACCTTACCGATATTGCACCAGTTACACCGCTGCTACCTCATCGATATTGCACCAGTTACACCGCTGCTACCTTACCGATAATGCACCAGTTACACCGTCTGCTACCTTACCGATATTGCACCAGTTACACCGTCTGCTACCTCATCTATATTGCACCAGTTACACCGCTGCTACCTTATCGATATTGCACCAGTTTCACCGCTGCTACCTTACCGATATTGCACCAGTTACACCGTCTGCTACCTCATCGATATTGCACCAGTTACACCGCTGCTACCTTACCTATTGCACCAGTTACACCGTCTGCTACCTTATCGATATTGCACCAGTTACACCGCTGTTACCTTACCGATATTGCACCAGTTACACCGCTGCTACCTCATCGATATTGCACCAGTTACACCGCTGCTACCTTACCGATATTGCACCAGTTACACCGTCTGCTACCTTACCGATATTGCACCAGTTACACCGTCTGCTACCTTATCGATATTGCACCAGTTACACCGCTGCTACCTTATCGATATTGCACCAGTTACACCGTCTGCTACCTTACCGATATTGCACCAGTTACACCGTCTGCTACCTTACCGATATTGCACCAGTTACACCGTCTGCTACCTTACCGATATTGCACCAGTTACACCGCTGCTACCTTACCGATATTGCACCAGTTACACCGTCTGCTACCTTACCGATATTGCACCAGTTACACTGTCTGCTTCCTTATCGATATTGCACCAGTTACACCGTCTGCTACCTCATCGATATTGCACCAGTTACACCGCTGTTACCTTACCGATATTGCACCAGTTACACCGCTGCTACCTCATCGATATTGCACCAGTTACACCGCTGCTACCTTATCGATATTTCACCAGTTACACTGCTGCTACCTTACCGATATTGCACCAGTTACACTGTCTGCTTCCTTATCGATATTGCACCAGTTACACCGTCTGCTACCTCATCGATATTGCACCAGTTACACCGCTGCTACCTTACCGATATTGCACCAGTTACACCGTCTGCTACCTCTTCGATATTGCACCAGTTACACCGTTTGCTACCTTACCGATATTGCACCAGTTACACCGCTGCTACCTTACCGATATTGCACCAGTTACACCGCTGCTACCTTACCGATATTGCACCAGTTACACCGCTGCTACCTTATCGATATTGCACCAGTTACACCGTCTGCTACCTTATCGATATTGCACCAGTTACACCGCTGCTACCTTATCGATATTTCACCAGTTACACCGCTGTTACCTTACCGATATTGCACCAGTTACACCGCTGCTACCTTACCGATATTGCACCAGTTACACCGCTGCTACCTCACCGATATTGCACCAGTTACACCGTCTGCTACCTCTTCGATATTGCACCAGTTACACCGTTTGCACCTTACCGATATTGCACCAGTTACACCGCTGCTACCTTACCGATATTGCACCAGTTACACCGCTGCTACCTTACCGATATTGCACCAGTTACACCGTCTGCTACCTTACCGATATTGCACCAGTTACACCGCTGCTACCTTATCGATATTGCACCAGTTACACCGTCTGCTACCTTATCGATATTGCACCAGTTACACCGTCTGCTACCTTACCGATATTGCACCAGTTACACCGTCTGCTACCTTACCGATATTGCACCAGTTACACCGTCTGCTACCTTACCGATATTGCACCAGTTACACCGTCTGCTACCTTACCGATATTGCACCAGTTACACCGCTGCTACCTTACCGATATTGCACCAGTTACACCGCTGTTACCTTACCGATATTGCACCAGTTACACCGCTGTTACCTTACCGATATTGCACCAGTTACACCGCTGCTACCTCATCGATATTGCACCAGTTACACCGCTGCTACCTTACCGATATTTCACCAGTTACACCGCTGCTACCTTACCGATATTGCACCAGTTACACCGCTGTTACCTTACCGATATTGCACCAGTTACACCGTCTGCTACCTTATCGATATTTCACCAGTTACACCGCTGTTACCTTACCGATATTGCACCAGTTACACCGCTGTTACCTTACCGATATTGCACCAGTTACACCGCTGCTACCTCATCGATATTGCACCAGTTACACCGCTGCTACCTTATCGATATTTCACCAGTTACACCGCTGTTACCTTACCGATATTGCACCAGTTACACCGCTGTTACCTTACCGATATTTCACCAGTTACACCGTCTGTTACCTTACCGATATTGCACCAGTTACACCGTCTGCTACCTCATCGATATTGCACCAGTTACACCGCTGCTACCTTATCGATATTGCACCAGTTACACCGCTGCTACCTTACCGATATTGCACCAGTTACACCGCTGCTACCTTATCGATATTTCACCAGTTACACCGCTGCTACCTTATCGATATTGCACCAGTTACACCGCTGTTACCTTACCGATATTGCACCAGTTACACCGCTGCTACCTCATCGATATTGCACCAGTTACACCGCTGCTACCTTACCGATATTTCACCAGTTACACCGCTGCTACCTTATCGATATTGCACCAGTTACACCGCTGCTACCTTATCGATATTTCACCAGTTACACCGCTGCTACCTTACCGATATTGCACCAGTTACACCGCTGTTACCTTACCGATATTTCACCAGTTACACCGCTGTTACCTTACCGATATTGCACCAGTTACACCGTCTGCTACCTTATCGATATTGCACCAGTTACACCGCTGCTACCTTATCGATATTGCACCAGTTACACCGCTGCTACCTTACCGATATTGCACCAGTTACACCGCTGCTACCTTATCGATATTGCACCAGTTACACCGCTGTTACCTTACCGATATTGCACCAGTTACACCGCTGCTACCTCATCGATATTGCACCAGTTACACCGCTGCTACCTTACCGATATTTCACCAGTTACACCGCTGCTACCTTATCGATATTACACCAGTTACACCGTCTGCTACCTCATCGATATTTCACCAGTTACACCGCTGCTACCTTACCGATATTGCACCAGTTACACCGTCTCCTACCTTACCGATATTGCACCAGTTACACCGCTGCTACCTTACCGATATTGCACCAGTTACACCGTCTGCTACCTCTTCGATATTGCACCAGTTACACCGTTTGCTACCTTACCGATATGGCACCAGTTACACCGTCTCCTACCTTACCGATATTGCACCAGTTACACCGTCTGCTACCTTACCGATATTGCACCAGTTACACCGCTGCTACCTTATCGATATTGCACCAGTTACACCGTCTACTACCTTACCGATATTGCACCAGTTACACCGTCTGCTACCTTACCGATATTGCACCAGTTACACCGCTGCTACCTTATCGATATTGCACCAGTTACACCGTCTGCTACCTTACCGATATTGCACCAGTTACACCGTCTCCTACCTTACCGATATTGCACCAGTTACACCGTCTGCTACCTCATCGATATTGCACCAGTTACACCGCTGCTACCTTACCGATATTGCACCAGTTACACCGTCTGCTACCTCTTCGATATTGCACCAGTTACACCGTTTGCACCTTACCGATATTGCACCAGTTACACCGTCTGCTACCTTACCGATATTGCACCAGTTACACCGCTGCTACCTTACCGATATTGCACCAGTTACACCGTCTGCTACCTCTTCGATATTGCACCAGTTACACCGTCTGCTACCTTACCGATATTGCACCAGTTACACCGCTGCTACCTTATCGATATTGCACCAGTTACACCGTCTGCCACCTTACCGATATTGCACCAGTTACACCGTCTGCTACCTTACCGATATTGCACCAGTTACACCGCTGCTACCTTATCGATATTGCACCAGTTACACCGTCTGCTACCTTACCGATATTGCACCAGTTACACCGTCTCCTACCTTACCGATATTGCACCAGTTACACCGTCTGCTACCTCATCGATATTGCACCAGTTACACCGCTGCTACCTTACCGATATTGCACCAGTTACACCGTCTGCTACCTCTTCGATATTGCACCAGTTACACCGTTTGCACCTTACCGATATTGCACCAGTTACACCGTCTGCTACCTTACCGATATTGCACCAGTTACACCGCTGCTACCTTACCGATATTGCACCAGTTACACCGTCTGCTACCTTATCGATATTGCACCAGTTACACCGCTGCTACCTTACCGATATTGCACCAGTTACACCGTCTGCTACCTTACCGATATTGCACCAGTTACACCGTCTGCTACCTCTTCGATATTGCACCAGTTACACCGTTTGCTACCTTACCGATATTGCACCAGTTACACCGTCTCCTACCTTACCGATATTGCACCAGTTACACCGTCTGCTACCTTACCGATATTGCACCAGTTACACCGTCTGCTACCTTATCGATATTGCACCAGTTACACCGTCTGCTACCTCTTCGATATTGCACCAGTTACACCGTTTGCTACCTTACCGATATTGCACCAGTTACACCGTCTGCTACCTTACCGATATTGCACCAGTTACACCGCTGCTACCTTATCGATATTGCACCAGTTACACCGTCTGCTACCTTACCGATATTGCACCAGTTACACCATCTGCTACCTTACCGATATTGCACCAGTTACACCGCTGCTACCTTATCGATATTGCACCAGTTACACCGTCTGCTACCTTACCGATATTGCACCAGTTACACCGTCTGCTACCTTACCGATATTGCACCAGTTACACCGCTGCTACCTTATCGATATTGCACCAGTTACACCGTCTGCTACCTTACCGATGTTGCACCAGTTACACCGTCTCCTACCTTACCGATATTGCACCAGTTACACCGTCTGCTACCTCATCGATATTGCACCAGTTACACCGCTGCTACCTTATCGATATTGCACCAGTTACACCGCTGCTACAGTACCGATATTGCACCAGTTACACCGCTGGCTGCTACCTTACCGATATTGCACCGGGAGTATAAAGTAAGGGAGTCGAATAAAGGTAATTAATTAATCACATGTAAAATAGATGCAATAAAAATTCATTCCTCTCCTGGGGAAATTCGACGCAAATAACAGCTGATTACTCTCAAAAATAAAACTGTAACCTGTTCTATTGTGTTTAGTTTATTGGTTTGGTTAAAATAACGTGCCACTGTAACCTGCTCCTTTCCTAAATTGTGAATTTAACATTGAGGCGGGATATTAATTCGCCAGGCGGGTTTAAAGGCGGGTTTTGCGTCCAGCCCCCCCCCCCCCCCCCCCGTCTCAACTTTTGAGGACATCACGCCATTGTATTGGCCTGTACATTTAGTATTGTATTGGTGTTGTAATGTCCCTTGTTTATGTGGTAACCAATGACGGCGAGCTGTAAAGTTACGGCGTCATTGGTTACTACGTAAACAATAGATGGTATCTATCATTATAATTGCCTGACAGCCAGATAGGCCTACTGCATTACCTAGCCTTAGACGGGGTATAGCTATTAATAACCAGTAGCTATAAACTATTAACATAGCTCCAAACGACACCATAAATATAAGCTAACTTATTTTTTTATTTTTTTCTATACACCTCCGGTCGAGGTAAATCTATATGAATAATAATTATGAGTTAACAATTAACATTAACAACATATATGTACAGTATATAAATAGCACAAAAAGAATTAGAATAGGAGCGCGCTAGGAGGGTATCGACTACTAATTAATATGGTGAGAGGTTTAACTAGATGCAAGCTGCGACAATTTTGGAGCCATCGGACATTCTAGACAGTGAAACCGATAAGAGCAGGGTTGATAACAGAATCGACAGATACAGGTCGAGTCTAGATCATGAAAGGGCTGCGTGTTAACACACAGTTTGTGATGGAATCCATGTGCTGTTGCCCTGGTTACTACATGACGGTTATTCTGTTTGGCTAATTTCCAAGATAGAGATTCGAACGCTGGACCGTTACAATATTTCTGCAATTCAAAGTTCAGTTCACACAGTCGTCTGAATTCTTTGTATTGTTCTAGAATTTCGATGTTAAAAGAGTTTGGGAATTTTTCGATTATATCTTCAATGAAATCTTTTCATTAACCAAGTCATGGACTTTAGAATGTTATTTATACCAGGACTGGAAACTAGGTAGCTATAGCCAAAATAAAAATACCACTTGAGGCCTACTTGTTAATTATTACTGCCAATTGTGAACAATAATTGTGAACATGATATAGACGTTTATTTAGTGATTATTATATCAATTATTTTTGTTTGATCTTTTATACATTCCATATAAATGAACAACATGACATGTATTGATGAAGTAAATTAGTAGACAAAAAAAGCAACAATAATATCCGAATTCAATAATAATTAGCTATTTATTTTATTTCCCCACATAGTGCAGCTACATAATAATATGAGTGTGTGTATGCGACATGACATTTATAGTTCAGTTCAGTATTTACGATATACTGTACAGTGGGTACTGTTTCGATAGGCGTAACTATACCTACTGTACCATGCCAAAATTTTTATATTAGCTAGTTTTTGCTACTTGTTTAAAATTTTCTAGAATATGTTAGCTATTTAACTAAAAAAAACTTTGTTCTAGAACAATTATTTTTTGTTCTAGAACATTTCTATAAAAAAATAGCTATTTTTCAAAATTCTAAATATCATTTTTTGGCTAGAGTTCCGTTTTGGTAGATAAGTTTTTTAATAAATAAATAATATAAATAAATAAATTTTTTTGTATTACTAGCTATTTTAAATTTTAAAAATAACTAGCTATATATTCTAGAACATTATATTATTTGTATTATTTATGCTCTAGAATATTGTATAAAACATATAATATTACAAATAAAATAAAAACTAATAATATTCTAAAACATATAGCTGGTTTTTTTTTAATTTTAAAATAGCTAGTAAATTTAACAAATAATACAATTTGGTACCGGTAGATAAATTTTTTAATAATAATATAAATAAACAAATTTTTTTTATTACTAGCTATTTTAAATTTAAAAAATAACTAGCTATATGTTCTAGAACATTATATTTTTTATTTTATTTATGCTCTAGAATAGTATATAATACTTTTCTATTGTTCTAGAACTCTTCAATGTTGCCATAGTAACAATGACATAAGTTTTAAAAATGCAGTTCTATACGGAACTGTTACCTTTTTTTCTTTTCTAAGATATGTTATGGTAGCTAGTATTTTTGTACAAGCTACACTGTAGTATTTTTTAAAATTATATTTAGCTTTGCCAACAACAATGCGATGTATTTGACTTCAAAGTTACTGCAGATTTCGTATCATTCCTTGTAAATTATTGGAATATAGGAAATGTTAAAACAACAACAGCAGGTTCCCGGAAATGCGATCCCTCCAAATATCCAATATATTCGACTACCGATGATCCTATATTCGGCTACCCGAGTGTATGGGTGGGCGCTACTCCTATCTGCTATCCTAAGGTAGGGGTGGGCGCTACTCCTATCTGCTATCCTAAGGTAGGGGTGGGCGCTACTCCTATCTGCTTCCCGAAGGCAGGGCTGCGCGCTACTCATATCTGCTATCCCAAGGTAGGGGTGGGCGCTACTCATATATCTGCTACCCGAAGGTAGGGGTGGGCGCTACTCCTATCTGCTACCCGAAGGTAGGGGTGGGCGCAACTCATATATCTGCTACCCGAAGGTAGGGGTGGGCGCTACTCCTATCTGCTACCCGAAGGTAGGGGTGGGCGCAACTCCTATCTGCTATCCTAAGGTAGGGGTGGGCGCTACTCATATATCTGCTACCCGAAGGTAGGGGTGGGCGCTACTCCTATCTGCTACCCGAAGGTAGGGGTGGGCGCAACTCCTATCTGCTATCCTAAGGTAGGGGTGGGCGCTACTCATATCTGCTACCCGAAGGCAGGGCTGCGCGCTACTCCTATCTGCTATCCTAAGGTAGGGGTGGGCGCTACTCATATATCTGCTACCCGAAGGTAGGGGTGGGCGCTACTCCTATCTGCTACCCGAAGGTAGGGGTGGGCGCAACTCCTATCTGCTAACCGAAGGTAAGGTGGACGCTACTCATATCTGCTACCCGAGGGGGCACTACGATGTTATGGGTACCCACTTTTTGACCATTTATTTGACAATGTTAATGGCTATTATCTTGAGGTTTTTTGATTTAGAACATTAATGTCATCTTCTGTTAGACGTTAGCTATTGTTTTTTTTATGGTAGCTAGTGATTTCTTTTAGGTAGCTACTGTTTTTAAAATTACAACACCAAATTTTTGGTACCTAATTTTTGATCAATTTTTTTACCATGTTATTGGATATTATCATGATGTTTTTCGTTCTAGAACATAAATTTCACCTTCTGAGAGAGGTTACCTATAGCTATACCTTGGTTTGTTCTTTTCAGGTTGATCCTTGGTGAATATTCAATATAACAGGGGTATAATTTTATCTCCATCGATAAAATCGCGCTTTATCAACAAGATGATAGCAAATGGGGTATCTTTGGGTTGTTGATATCCTTATAAATGTAATGAAAGGGCAGTGGTGATGTGACATTGATTTTTGATGTGGTATACTGTAGTGAGATGTACAGTAGTGGTAATATGTTAATTCGGAGGGGAATAGTGTTTAGATGGATTGTTTTGTTGGGTATTTAGGAGAGATATTGTCCGTTATCATTATAGGTATAGAACCTTTATTAAATAGGAATAATATTTATTACGAACTAATCCAATTTTATTCTGTTTTTCTGAAGTTGGGACGTTAGTTTGACCGTCTTAGAGAAAAAAAGTGGAAGATTTAGTTGGAAATTTGTTAGTTGGGTAGTGCGCTATGCTGTATCTTACCCATTACATAGGAGCCCAGCCCAACACCTACAGGGGATTTAAGGAATACCCTACCCTGGGTTAGATGTCTAGTGTGGCCACTAAAAGTTGCGGAACCCTATACCGCATGGAAATTAAAATCCCTGAAAGTAAAAAATTTGGTAAAAGGGGATGAAAGGGCCTGAAAATATGTAAATTAATGCAATTGAAATATTTCTGAAAAATATATATGAAAAAGAAGTAAATATCAGCCATATTAATTGCCAATTTGTTCGTTAGTTTATATCATGCTAGATGAATTACAATCCCAGTATTTGTCAGATTTGTACAGTACCATTTACCTTAATTTTTAACATGCATGAGTTATGAGTATGTAAGTATATATTAATATTCTAGAAGTCCATGGCCAAGTTTTAACTGTAAAATAGGTAATTCAGATCACCACGCAACATTTATCATTTTACAAAAATTTAGCTGTATTTTCAATGAACCTAAACCACGCCACACTTTCGACTATTCAAAACTTGACGAATCTTCTTTCCTTTCCTGACATTAATAAACTCTCCAACTGGTCCTACACCGATAAATCAATACCCATCACCTCAAACTTCGACTGTTTTTACGATAATCTCACCAACATTTGCTCCTCTCATATCCCTTCAAAATCATATACACACAAAACTCGCCCCCTCAAAGCATGGATCACTGAAAGTCTACTCAAATCAATCAGAACTAAAGACAAATTATACTGGAACTATTTAAAAAACCGAACTGAAACCAACCGTAAATGTTTTACCGATTATCGTAATCATCTCACAAAAACCTTAAAAATTGCCGAAAAAAAATATTATTCGCAACAATTTAATAACAACATTACAAATTCCCGCAAAACTTGGTTGATAATTAATACTGTACTCCTCAAAACAACTTCAAAATCATCACCCAAAATACATACTTATTATAATAACGAATACCTCCGCACAAATTGTATCAGACCCAACTCAAATTACAGAAATATTCAACGAACACTTTTCAACCATTGGAACTAAACTTCAAAATACCTTACCGACTTGCACAACCCGATCCCCCCTACGCCATAATTAAAATACTAGAGTGAACTCTTTTACATTAACAGAAACATCTCCAATAGAATTACAATACCGAATCCTCAACCTCAAATTAAACTGCAGTTCTAACGATCCGTTCCCCACCAAACTACTCCGACTTGCTGCTAAACCACTTTCCCAACACCTGTGCTACTTATTCAACATTTCAATAAAATATGGCTTTTTTCCCGATTCATTAAAAATTGCTAAAGTTATACCACTATTCAAATCAGACGATCCTACAGACCCGAATAATTACCGTCCTATATCATTACTACCAGTACTAAGCAAAATTATAGAACAATTAATTAACGAACAATTACAATCCTACTTAAACAAATACTCAATAATTACAGAATCCCAATACGGCTTTAGACCAAAAACAACCACCTCCCACGCACTACTATCTATAACAGAAAAAATTAACTCTATGTTCGATTGCCATCATTCAACATGCGCCTTATATATTGACCTTAAAAAGGCCTTTGATACCATAGACTACAAAATCCTTATTAATAAGCTTGAGACCTATGGTATCAGAGGCCTACCCCTTCAACTTATTTCTAGTTTCCTCAATAATCGCAAACAATTTGTCTCCATCGACGGCATTAATTCAACTTTATTACCTCTCATTTGTGGTGTCCCCCAGGGATCGGTCCTCTCTCCCATACTATTTCTCATTTTTATTAATGACTTACCCAAAGCAACAAACTTACTTTGTACACTTTTCGCTGACGACACAACTCTACTCAACTCACATCGTGATATCCACTCATTAATATCTAGTACAAACAGTGAATTAACTAAAATCTACGACTGGTTACGTGAAAATAAACTATTACTAAACCTGAAGAAAACTGAGTACACCATATTTACTAACCTTCCTATTCCTACAACCACCAATAACAGATTACAACTAAAAATTACCAACACCGACATCAAACAGACAGACAACACAAAATTACTTGGCATTTGGATAGATTCAAAACTAAAGTGGAAAACACATATAAATCAGGTACTCAAAAAAATTTTTAAATCCAGCGGTATTTTCTATAAACTTAGGCACATATTTCCTCTACATATACTCAGAACCCTCTACTTTTCACTGATCCATCCCTATGTTAATTATGGGATCCTGGTATGGGGTAGCACCCATTCCACCACACTGAAACTACTACGTACCAAAATCAATAAACTTTTACGCTGTATTGCATTTTCACACTACAGATCGTCATCAATTCCCATTTACAAACAATTAAATATTTTACCACTTAACAAACTCTATGAACTATCAGTTTGCACCTTCATGTACGATATTTATTCGAAAACCATAAGCCCAAATTCCACCCTCGGCAAACTATTCCAAAAACGTTCTTCAGTCCACAACTACCTTACCTTACCCGCAGCGCCTCCCATGGCAACTTCTCAATACCACTATGTCACCTAACTTCCTCACAGAGATCAGTGAGTTTTCGAGGACCCTCAATCTGGAATTCTGTGCCACTAGAGATACACAATAAAAAATCAAAATCGTCTTTTACGTCAAACTTAAAAAATCACTTATTTTCAGAGCTATAACATTTACCGTTAATTTTAATTTTAATATTCAATCATACAAAAATAAAGGTAATAATCCCAATAAAAATTAAAACAGAATTAAAATATATGCGAACCACAATATAGTTAAACTATTTGATTTACGTTACACAATACATACGTGTATGTGTTCGGTAATATAGGCCTACATTCGAAATTTCAAAAGGACCAGGCACCCCCCCCCCCCCCCCCCCCCCCCTGTTGGTTCTGGCCACCATAGCAAGACGGCACTAGCCTGGCTATTAGTCTTCTGTGGTGGTCGTCTCACACTATACATTTTTTTCTTTCATTTTTTTTTAAATATTGGTTAAATTGTATTGTTTAATGTTGTTAATATGTATTTAATATGTAACCAGCAGAAAGAAATAAATATCAAGTATCAATGTAGTGTAGTGCTAAAGTTGCGGAGGCGGATTTATGTAAACAGAGCATACGTTTTATAAACATTGATTTAATTCTATCCAGTTCTTTGAGGTGAGAGAGAGTTCGTAGGTGGGAAAATGTCCAGAGCGCGTATGTAACCATAGGGTGTATTTTCATGTTGAATATTTTAATTCCAGTTTCGATTGAGACTTGGGGAAGATTTATTTAGAGACCCGATAACGCTATATGGTTTCTTCTTTTTGTTTTTGATGTGTTGGGTAAAGCAGAGAGAAGGTTGTAATGTTACTCCTACATATTCGTAGCTGTTACAGATTGTAATATTATTTTCACCATATGTAAATTTGTCGGATTGAGCGAATCGTCGGATTGATTTATAACATAATTTATGTAATTTTTACATTTATTTATACAGCGACTCATTTAATTTGTGCAGTTTCTATCACTTATAATATATATATAATAATTTCGTAATGTTACATACAGTATTTGAATAAAACTACATACATACTTGTTGCAAAATACTTTACAGTGTTCTGATCCTCGTGGTTTATTTTCACTCACTCATTAACGTTCGTTCGTGTAACAAAGCCACTCGGATCATCACACTTGCTACTTTAAACACAAGTAATGCAGTAGTAGGCCTATCTGGCTATCAAGCAATTTCTAATAAATACTGCCTATTGTTTACGTGGTAACCAATGAAGGCGTGTTGTAAAGTCTGCTAATGGGACATTACTTAATAATAATACACCAATACAATATACTAAATGTACAGGTCAATACAATACTGTAATGTCTTCTAGAGTTGTAAAGTGCTAAATAACAACTCGCTGTTAATACTAACGGCGTTGAGTAATGTTACAATTTTGGAATAAAATTATTTCCAAGATTCTATTCTAAAAATAAGATCGAAATATTGAACTACAGTATATTACATTATTTTATGTAATTTATCTAAACTATGTATTTACTAGTGATATTATAAATTATTAAGTAGTAAGGTGATCTATCGGAGGTAGTTATAGAGTTTTAGGCAATGGTTTCCACTGTCTGACACGGCTAGGTATCCCTGATCTGTGACCGCCAGCCCCTGTGGTCCATACAATGGGTCACCCGCTGTGTTCACGAACGTGATAAACGAGCCAGACTCATCAAAAATCTGAAAGAAATAACAAATTTACAAAATTAAATATTCAAACAACAAGAGGGGAGGATATAACGAATAGTAAAAACTCACCTGAACTCTGCTATTTCCCCC
>JAUCBJ010001752.1:0-27500 GCA_032718475.1 Nemertoderma westbladi
TGGCTCGAATGTGTGTAATTTGTGACAAGTTGTGTGTGTGGTATTTGTGAGTTTATAGGTGAATGTTACTGCTAAGGTGTGTTTACAGTAGCCAGTAGCAATCGTAAAGTAACCTAACTCTCCAAGGAATACCTGAAGTACATCTAAGTCTTTGGGACGGACAGTCGAGTGACTTGTGCCGGTTGTCGTTGTCGTTGTGCGGCTACGTCGTTGGCGAAAGTACAGCGGCGACGACACATCGGCGCTGAGGATCTCGTACTGTCCGGGGGTTAATTGGAGTAGGCAGCGACGCTCGCTAGCCTGAATATAAACTCCTTATAATGTGGATAAACTCATATATAGCAGACATGACGGAGTTGATGGAAGATGTTCTTGGTATCGGGGAGCGATATACTCTACTTTTGCAAGCGTTTGTTGATAGCTTAATACGCGGCGACGTTAGTCCAACTGCTGCGGAGGACGATGGTCGTTATATCGAACCGCCAATGTCCCAAGAGCAGCTCACGCGTGAGTTGGACTATAGAAAATTCGCTGCTCGATATACGCGGCGTAATGGTATGTATATGGGCTTCTTAACTACTGGTCATCCTATCGATTTACACAATACGGACTATGTCGACTATATATCCTGCCCAGCGGAGTCGGAACCATAAACGGAAATTCGAATGCGAATATTATATTCGAAATCGACTCGAAAGAAAAGACACTTAAGAAACAAATGGACGCGGTAACTCCAACGTATATTTGGAATTCTTGATAGAAGCATTGTAACAACAAATAAATATCACCCGCGTTTACCCTACCAGACGTGCGTCTTTGGTATTATTACGATAAATGCCCTAGACCCAACTAATAAACGGAAAGACATAAACATCCACGTAAACCGAAACTTGTTGACGTATCACCTATGCTCACTCGGCTCGAACGATCCTGGAGTAAACCTACGATCAGAGTCCAGGAATACTCGGTCAAACCTCCTCATTCCTTAGTTGGACCTCAGACCTGCGATCCTGGTGGTGTCGCGGATCCTCGCGGACTGTATTCACTGTTCAAAGATCTAGTGCTACCCTAACAATTAATCGGTAACACTCCGACAGTGATTTCTAGCTAGCCGCCCATCTTACCTAGCCGGATTGTGACGCGGACACCTAATATCACTATCCAACCATATGGTCGTCCACGTTTAACGCGATACAACCCCTCATCAAGGTGAAGGAGAGCGTTGTACGAAACGAGTTAAACGCTATTTTATAAAGATCAAAAGGGAAACCTGCGTTTGTTCAGATAAACGTAAGTTATAACAGTAAGTCCAATCGATAAACGAATTGGCCTTATCTCAATTCGATTGGGAAATCCAGAATCTCTAAGAAGTTATCGAACTTGGACGATCCTATTCTCTGCGAGAGTTTTTGGATGAACGTATCCAGCTACGAGCGGAGGAAAATCAGCTCGAGGAGAAGCATATCGAAACGGCAGATACCTCGACCACAATCCTACACCTTCTGATGCAATCATATTGCACCCTTCACCCAGGAGTTATGGCCCTCCTAGTAAAGTGGCTCCCCCCAAAGAGAAAAAGACTCTTGCTAGCCTCAAAAAACTGCGTAAACGCCGTCTGCGTAAAAAAGACTAACTGTTTAGAGTATCTTTATGTTTTAGAAACTGTGATTTTTATATTTTATAGACTGAAAATCCCATTTTCTGGGAGCGGTGTAAAAGCTTTTACTGAATTGTCCGGTTATTTTGCCTTATTTTTCCCGTAAAGTACTCTGTAGTTGGTTTACCAGGCATAAAAAGGCCGTGTCCTTGCTGTGCTGGTGTTTTAGCGGACATAAGAGCTATTTCTTCTGTATTTGTACTTTAGAGGACATAATCCGTAATTCCGTGACGTAAAAGCTCGATACTCTTGAAAACAGTGTCGCTACTGTAAAAGCCTTTGCTGAATTGCCCCGTTATTTTTATTATCTTTTACATTAAAATACTCCGTAGTTGATTTAATAAGTGTAAGAGACCGTATTATTGCTGTATCTGTGTTTTTAGAGGATCTAAGACCTATTTCCTCTGTATGTGTACTGTGAAAGGCATATTTTATGATTCTATGGCAATTCGTGACGCAAAAGGGTGATAGCTACTCTTGAACAGTAGTTACTATGACTACGGTTAACAGCTGACATTCATACGTGTTGATTTCCTTTGTTCTACGGCGTCTCTCAGCTCAGTCAGCCAATGAGAGCGTTTTTGTGGCTCCTTGTACAGAGAATTTCCGAGAAATGACGAAATGCCTATGTGCAGTGTTTATTCATTCAGTCTTGAGCCAAAGAAAGAACGGCTTAGAAATATTTGGTGCTGTACTGCTTTTTAGTCGTACACTGGTAGGTTTAATTATAAAGGGCATATATCCTTTAACAAACGGACTGACGGAACTGCATGCCTATGTGCACTGACATACCGGTGCTGATTTGTTGTTTTATACTGCTATTTGCTGTCAGTTCTTCATAATATGGTTGATGAATTATTATATTTGGAATAACGATAAACAACCCCGAAACCCAATGTTCTTGATATACCGAAGGTAAGAGAGAAGGTTACAGATAAACGATTGTGACTTATGTTAAAGTGGGTTGAAGTGAATCTAATGTTATTTGATAGACCCTACATGAGTCAGCCTGTGTTCCTTTTATATGTGACTAAAATCAGTGAAGATTGGCAGATTAGTGTGCAGTATTGTGCAGCATAGTGTATGAGTGAGTCTGTTAAAGAAGCAATTCCTAAAGAATGCGCCATATATGTGGATTATAATTAAGCCATATCGTTGCGAGTAGTTTAAGTCATAACTCTGTTTATGTAGATAAAGCGCCACGTCCTAAAGGAACTGTTAATATTACCGAAGGTGAATAATATTGTCAGAGATTATATAATACTGTCAGTCGAATAATACATTAGGCTTACATAGCAATAAAAATTAAACCGTCGAACCCAATCTCCCGGGAATATCCAGCGGGTGAATGGTCGCGCACGGATTGGTTTCGACTAGTGTAGTGAATCAAATACTTGTCATAGACTAAAAAGCGATTTATTATCTAGAAGACATTCTAATTTGGCGGGTTAAACTGCCAAAGGTCTGAAAGCGCGAACACTGTTCGCGCTTTTGAAGACCTTTAGCAGTTTAACCCGCCAAAATTTATATGTCTTTTAGTTAATTAACACACCTTTAGCATACGACAATATTTTATGCTAATACGCAAAACATTAGCCGAAGCCAGCCCATGCGCGATCATTCACCCGATGGATCTACACCCGGGAGGCTGAATTCGGATGCTTAGATTTTATTATTGCAGTGTAAGGTTGCAGTGTAAACCTATTGTATTATTCGATAGATCACTAATATGTAATTTCTGACAGATATTATTAACTTTCGGGAAATATTAACAGTTCCTTTAGGACGTGGCGCTCTATCTATTTAAACAGAGCTAGGACTTATACTAAACGCAACGATAAGGATTATGATTAAAGTATAAGTCGCATTCTTTAGGAAATGCTTTGTTACCAGTCACATCACACTCACAATCATGCACACTATTCTGCCGACCGTCAGTATATTTGATCACACATAAAGAGAACAGCAATTGACTCAGGTAGTGTCTACTAAATAACATTAGATTCAATACACACCACATTGATATAAATCGCAATTGTTATATATAGCCCGCCTCTCTAACCTGTAGTGTATCAAGAAAATTGGGAATTTTGGGTGATTTATCCGTATTCTCCAAAGAGCAATATTTCCATCAACAAATAGATACAATTAATAACTGACGGTAAATAGCAGTACAAACAATATGATTAGTGCAGTTAAATTAAGTGAGGTAACACCGCCGGTAACAGTTATACTTTCTATAATCTAAGCAGTTTTACTAGAGTTCTTAGAGCCGGTGTTTCTGGCTTAGACAGCAATAACAACAAAGTATCAAGTAAGGCAGTAAGACTGAACACTCTCCTTATGATCGGCTGAAAAGCTACACGTCGACAGGAAAAATCGCTCTGATTGGCTCAAGCCAAACAAAGAACTATGCGTCCAATGGCTGTTTCCATGTCAGCAACCAGCTGTTAGATGTCGTAATATGAATCATCACGGCTAAGCTGTGAAAGGTAGTTGGTGCATTACAGGTTTTTTGCCTTACCATGTCCGCCAAAACACGTATATAGCAGAATGACTTTTATGTCCGTTAAAACACCTGTAACGGTACCTTGCGGGCGAGGGGAATATATATACAGTTAGAGAACCTTTTTAGAGTATTCCAGCGCCTGGGGGGAAACTGGATTGCGAAGCAAAAGGGGCCAGTCATATCCCACAGAAGCTTTTACACTGACTCACCAGGATTCAGGAACCGATCTAACAGAGTATTTTCACTCCACATGCAAAATTTGTAATAGCTACAGTACTGCAGTATTTAGTCCTTTGTGTTTGTAGTGCGTGGGGGTTGGGGGTTTACCAATATTCTGATATTACATCCACAATATACTCTCACTTACTATATTTTGGTTCCTTGAAAACTTAAATAGCATCGCGGCTGCTCGGTAGGTGCTAAAATGCACAACGGGCTACACAATGACCAACAATGGGCAACAATGAGCAACAACGAGAAACAATGAGCAACAACGAGTAACAAATGAACATAACAATAGAATAACGAGCAACAATGAGCAACAACGATCAATAACGAGCAACAATGAGAAACAACGGGCAACAATGAGCAACAATGAGCAACAACGAGCAACAATGAGCAACAACGAGCAACAATGAGAATTGCATATATATTCGGGATTACTGAGATACATTATACTGTATAATGAATGTCGTGTAGTAATCTGTAAAGTGGTGTACTATTGTACACCACCTCATTGTTGCTCGTTGTTTGCTCATTGTTGCTCATTGTTTCTCATTGTTGCCCAATATTTCTCGTTGTTACTCATTGTTGCCCATTGTTGCTCGTTGTTACTCAATGTTGCTCGTTGTTTCTCATTATTGCTCAATGTTGCCCATTGTTGCTCGTTGTTACTCATTGTTGCTCGTTGTTTCTCATTGTTGCGTTGCTCGCTGTTACTCATTGTTGCTCATTGTTGCCCATTGTTGCTCGTTGTTACTGATTGTTGTTCGTTGGTGTAAGTTAAATAAACGAGAGTCACGAACTCAAGTTACATTTTCATTTTTGCTGTTGTCGGCAGTGGTTGTCGGCTGTCGGTTGTCGGCGTAGCGTTTACACCAATTTTTGGCGATTTTCCTCTGGAGGGGGATTTTTTGATTTCAGTCTATATCTGCTTTATTTATGTGAGGACCGCGCTGGAGAGAGTGCACGCGGTGGTGGTCTGGTGGCAAAGTTAGAGGGCTTATTCGATACCTACTGTTAAGGGTTGAAGTGGACTGTATGATACTGTAGGTAGAGAAATCAACTTGAGAATTGAATGTGAGGCGTTATCCACATGGATAGTGATAGAGAAACTCGCATAAAGTACAATAATACAATAATTATTTTTTTATTATTATTTGCACAATAGTAAAATGTATTGTTGTAGATAAAAGGTCTAGATTAATAGTTTTCATAATTATCAATAAAATTGTGTGTTAAAATATTATTTTATTATGTAGGATAAAAGTTAATATTATTGTCGTAAAATAAATTAAAGGCATATTCGAATACCGTATCATAATTGTAATAAATTGTAACGTAATATATAATTATCGTAAACATTGATTTGGAGTCGCATTAAATATAAATAAGAGTAAGTTTAATAAATAAAAATATTGTCATTTGTTATTGTCGTAAAAAATACAATAAATAAATTAATAAAACAAATAAATAAATAAGTAAAAATATGTCGAGATCCAAGATTAGGTGTCAGAATAAAAGATACTATGATTGATTAAATGAAAACAGTTAGTGGGTTGTCGCACTAAATATAATTAATTAATTAATCTGGATCCCGTAAGTGATATGCCAGGCGTAGTGGTGTTGTCATCTGTGTCATGTATGTACAACATATTGCATGAGAAACGTCTGATGCAGACTCTTTGCAAAACTTGGATATACATCTGTACAACTTGAGAATTCGCAGTTATAACTGCCGGATCTATAGATCAGTATTTTATATCCATAAGAATTTCGAATATTTAGTTCAACAGTGACAGGGTTAAGAAATTGTAGTACGGTTCGGCGTGCCCTTCCGAATCGGATCGGACGGCGGGCCACAATTCACTGGAGCGAATTACAGTATGTCGAATTTTTGAGGATTTGGTGGTCTAGTCTGTAACCTCCTCTCCAGAATACGCTCAAAGCATATCATCACGGTGGTGATGTGATGTGATGAATAGAATCAGTCTAACAGATACATTATATAACATTATATAACAGAATATCGGGGACTATACTCTCATACATAAAGCTTAGTAATAATATAATAATAAAATAGTACACAATTGTGAACGTGTATGTGCACATCACATCACTGCAGTTGCCCGTGCATCATAACCTGACCTATAATACAGTGTGTGGTACTGGACTAGCGGAACTACCTACTGTCAGTAAAGTAAAGTAAAGTAAATTATCTTCGGCCGCTAGGCCAGGGATTACGCACAAAGTCTGACGACTTTTTTCCAGTGCGGTCCCCCCAGAACTTTACTCCCCAGAGGAAACTCCAGTACTCATTTAGCTACCACTTAAGGATGCAAGGCAGAGATGCGCCCTGGCTGGTCCCTTTAAAGCATTCGTGCCGAAACGAAAACTGCCCTGGCCCGTGTGAGGATCAAACCCACGACCTACAGGAGATGTGAATTCAATGCAACCACTACACCAAGGTGGAACCTGTTGTCTGTCCCTACCACCTGAGTATGTAAACTAAAAGTGAAACAAGTTCACCGCTTCCTGTATAGGGAGAGCCGAGCCCTATAATATCCCAATACCCCCGTGCTAAGTTTGTTTCAGTCTAATGAACTGATAGCAAGACTATGATTGATATTAGTCTATGTAGACGGTCAGGCGTACGCCTCAAGCGGAGTGCGGTATGTGCGACGATGTAGCTCGGTTGTTTCGTTGATGATTTTCGTCCGCGCATTGAACGCGCTTGGGTATTGGAGTGGTGTTAGTGCCGTCTTCGTGTAGCTTCGCCTAAAATGACGCCATTGGGGCTCGCGGGAGAGGCTTTGGTAGTGTCCCGGCCCGGAGTAAGTATCGGCGGTTCCTTGTGAGACGGAAGGAGTTCTAGGTTAGTATTTCCTGTTGTATCGTTTTACATCTGCGCGAGGCTATTTTATTCTATTTAACAAATTCACGCTCTAACTGATGGGAACATTCGAAAGTGTATTACGATTCCGCTGGCTATACAGTCAAACTTTTTTTAATGTAATCCCATTTAAGTATGTATGTACGTAACAATTGATTGGTTTTATATTCAGTAGATTTTAACATATCTTATCTAATTTCTCTAGCGCACCGCAGAGATTGCGCCAAAGAATACTATACCGTAATGTTGGCGCTATGAAAATGTATATTTATTATAATATTTATAATATTTTAATGTATTTATTTAGTGTATTTATTCCAAAATTCTAATTTCTAATCCATCTAGCATCTCTAGTGTGTGTGGTGGTATGGTAGGAAATATTGCATTCAACAAATTTTCTGCAGCGTGCATCTTACAAATGTTGTAGGAATATTTAAATTATTAGGTAAATGTATTCAACATATTGTAATGATTGACAGGAGATAAGACTTGAGTCTTGACACATGTAGAAGATTACCAAAGGAGAAAAAAATTCGGCAACAATCTTTCAGTAAGACATTTCAGCCAATTACATTGATAGACATTGCTTAGGAATTTTTGCTCAAATTAACAGTCGCAGAACTGCACAATGCCATCAATTGCCAGAACACCGGTTAAATTAAAAAGCCGGCTACCGATTCTTTGTCAACCCAATCAAGCTGAGCATAGGCCTCGACCATACACTAGGAGCCGTGGGCCAATCGCTAAAGCAACGATCACGAATTTATCTGGACCCGAGGCGACGGTTTCGAGTTTATCGGGATCTGGGGCGACGATCACGAAATTATCTGGACCCGAGCCAAAGGTTTCGAGTTTACCTGGTTCTGGGGCCATGATCTCCAGTTTATCGGGACTGGAGGCGACGGTTTCGAATTCACCTGGATCTGGGGACATGATCTCGAGTTTATCGGGACCGAAGGCGACGGTTTCGAGTTTACCTGGATCTGGGGACATGACCTCGAGTTTATCAGAACCGAAGGCGACGGTTTCGAGTTTACCTGGATCTGGGGACATAATCTCGAGTTTATCAGAACCGAAGGCGACGGTTTCGAGTTTACCTGGATCCGGGGACATGATCTCGAGTTTACCTGGATCTGGAGCGACGATCTCGACTTCACCTGAATCTAGGGCCATATTCTCAAGTTTATCGGGACAGAAGGCGATGGTTACGAGTTTACATGGATCTGGGGCCATGATTACGAATTTACTTGGATCTGGGACCACAATCTCGAGCTTATCTGGATCTGGGACAACAATCTCGAGTTTACCTGGATCTCGGACCACGATCACGAGCTTACCTGGATCTGGGACCACGATTTCGAGTTTACCTGGATCTGGGACCACGATCTCGAGCTTACCTGGATCTATGACCACGATCTCGAGTTTACCTGGATCTGGGACCACGATCACGAGCTTACCTGGATCTGGGTCCACGATCTCGAGTTTACCTGGATCTCGGACCACGATCTCGAGCTTACCTGGATCTATGACCACGATCTCGAGTTTACCTGGATCTGGGACCACGATCACGAGCTTACCTGGATCTGGGTCCACGATCTCGAGCTTAGCTGGATCTGGGGCGACAATCTCGAGCTCACCTGGGTCTGGGGCAACGATCTCGAATTTATCGGGACTAGAGGCGACGGTTTCGAGTTCTCCTGGATCTGGGGCGACAGTTTCGAGTTTACCTGGATCCGGGGTGACGATCTCGAGTTTATCAGGACTAGAGGTGACGGTTTCGAGTTCTCCTGGATCTGGGGCGACAGTTTCGAGTTTACTTGGATCTGGGGCATCAATCCCGAGATTACATGGATCTGGGGCGACGATCTCGAGCTCACCTGGGTCTGGGGCAACGATCTCGAGTTCATCGGGACTAGAGGCGACGATTTCGAGTTCTCCTGGATCTGGGGCGACAGTTTCGAGTTTACCTGGATCCGGGGCGACGATCTCGAGTTTATCAGGACTAGAGGCGATGGTTTCGAGTTCTCCTGGATCTGGGGCGACAGTTTCGAGTTTACTTGAATCTAGGGCGTCGATCTCGAGATTACCTGGATCTGGGGCGACGATCTCGAGCTCACCTGGGTCTAGGGCAACGATCTCGTGTTTATCGGGACTAGAGGCGACGGTTTCGAGTTCTCCTGGATCTGGGGCGACAGTTTCGAGTTTACTTGGATCTGGGGCGTCGATCTCGAGTTTACCTGGATCCGGGGCGACGATCTCGAACTCACCTGGGTCTGGGGCAACGAACTCAGATTTATCTGCATCCGGACCAATGATAATTTCGAGTTGGAATTTAATAGGCAAGACCAGTACACCCCAATACATAAGGGAGTGTGGGGGGGTGGATGACAACCCCGTGTGCATGACTCGAATGCACCAGCAATCGGATTTGGGGTTTGAAGATATTCACAGTTCAATTTGTAAATCATATGATATAAGTAAGGCAGATATTCAAGTGCCAATTTGTGTTAATGACACTGTACCAGTCTCACATACAATGTTTCACAATGCTACAGTACACACAAGTACTTGTACTTACCTCACTGCAGGGCTGTGTTCCAACCCCCCTTCCCACCCCATATATGTTACCACATCTGACCCAAGAACTACTATAAATTATGTTCCAGTGTGTCTTGTTAATACCTCACAACCTACTGATCCACTATTTCAAAACACAGTCTGTAACGTCGCCACCCCATACGGTGATACTATCATGCACACAACCAGTAGATCTCACCATTGTCAATCAACATATAATCCCCCCCACACTCACTCTACGGTTAATAATGTCACCGACATACGACCAACCCAATCAACCGCTACCCCAACTAATAAGTACAACAATACGCTGGTAACTAACAGGCCTGCTAGCACAGTGGACCCACCAGAGGGGAGTATTGACGAAGTGTTGCCCGAGCTGCAAACCACAGACAGGCCCATAAACAAAGTCTTGGTAGAAGACCTTACATCTGATGGTCGCTGGATAGTTAGAGATAAGCCCACAATTAGAGAGCTCACGTACCCTGTAAACAAGACCTTAAAACTCATTGACACTGTGACTCCTGCTATGAATTCTAGGAAATGTACCACAAAAGAGGCACCATTAAAAAGAAAGGGAGGGAAAAATAATAACAAAGTCCCAGTTAATAAGGAAGCCCTCAATAAGGGACCGATCAGACACAACAGTAAGGGAAAACCTGCCTCTATAGGAGTACCCAGCAACAACTCCAACACCTGCCCTAACAATGCAGACTCTACTAGCGACATAGAAATTATCGAATCACCAACTCCACCAACCAATGCAACAGATGTCTCCCATCTTCCCCAGTCAATTGGCACACCAGGTCTCACCCAACCCTCATCAACTGTTCGAGAGGTACCGGATTCTGAAACTGTCGAGTGGCTGGACGAATTTATTAACGTTTTCCCAGACTCCCACAATAGCTATAATGAACAGGACATAATCAATGCTGCAACACGTAAGCCAAGAACAACTGGCCTTACACTACTTAAACCCTATGACCCTGACTGGGCATACTTTGAGCCTGGTGTAAACCTCAGCACCACAATCGTCGACTCTTTTTTATCTATTCTCTCGCTAAATGTTGCCAACATGTCCTGCATAGACTCAGCCTTATGCTTAAAACTCCGACAGGACAAGTACGACATTGCCAGTGCAATTTCATATATCACTATAAGATGTGATATTGCAACCAAACCCATAATAGTGTTTCCAGACTGCCATTCTTCCCATTTTCTTCTACATGTAGCGAATCTTAATGAACGATCAGTATACACCCTCTGCAGTATTAGCCCCATACAGAAAGTTAGTGAAATCTCTGTTAAAATATGTAACCTGCTCAATACTATTGACAGAATCTTGGGAAGGGAGGACCACCCATGGACTGCCAGAAAGAACACTTCTCCCTTCCCCAGCCAAAGCAACAACCATGACTGCGGAGGATTTTTATGTCTTTATGCACTTGCCTTAGCCACTGGCAACCTAACATTGAGACCTGAACACACCTGCAGTTCTCGTCTTCGTTCATGGCTTAAAAAATGCATAACTGACATCAAAATACCAGATTTAACACTTAACACCAACTCCATTAATTATCCAAGTGAATACACCTCAACAAAACAAAGGCTGCGGACAGGAAAGTCTCCCTTTGACCCAAAGAATATGGCACATATTACCGAACTCTCTCAAATACCCAGGAAAGAAGCAATTCGCATAATATCTCAATCTACTCAGGAAGTCAACATGTTAACTCGGGACAATCTCATGCAAGATGCAAGGAAACTTATGTCACCTGTCCAGTGTGTAACACTACAGCTTAAACCACGTACATCACTTTTTGAGTTAGCCGTTGACATTCTAGAACTGCTGAGATGCATACATGAACAAATTCTTACAGAACCTTGTCGTAAACGGCTGCGCAAAGCCACACCATCAGGTGAAGGGGATATCACTCTGGCAGGACTCAGTAATGATATGAACTCAGCTGTAGCTGCAATACAGACCAGACTATGTATTCTTGAGAATGACATTGACGCACTCAAGCAGCAGAACTCTAACCTGCAAGAAGAGCTTAATCTTGAACGCAACACCAGGACAGTTATAGAGCACCATTTAAATGCTCTTACTGGGAAAATAAACAACTCACATCACCAACCAACAACAACTAACAGCACCGCCATAGTATGCAATAGCAAACACCAAAACAACTCTGACTCAGGGAGAATAATTTCCCGCATTGTGAACCCTACACAGGTGCAGGACAATCAGGATACAGCACCAACGAAATTGCAAACCACAGGAGAAGATCAACAGGATTTGGTGGTAATAGATCATTGGCCCACTCCCACTTGCAAAGAAATTGACCAACCCCCTGTAACCTTACACACAGATAAATCACAATGGAACAGGGTTGTGGAGAAACATGTCAATCAACCCAGGAATAGAATGGGATGCGGCTCACACAACTCCATACCAACCACCCTAAGTAACAAATTTGCTCCCTTGAGAGAAAATTGTGGTCCTCATTATAATACTCATCTCCAACAGCACCCAACCAAGAAGCTTCCATCCAATCATCAACCCCAAGTGCTGCCTTCTCACAACTCCATGAACAGAGTCCAGAAGCAACTAACCCAAAAGCACCAAGTGCATAATGGACCGAATAACCAATCTGTTCCCCACACACCCTCTTATATAGACAACAGAGCAAATGATCCACCAACTACAAACTATACAAAGCATAATCTCACTAACCACCATACAAAGGAAGCTCCCAGAGACAGAAGTTACGTAGAAAGGTTCCAATTGAAGGCCAACTACTTCAATGGCCATTCCTTCAAACAAACTTCTAATACACACCCTTCGTCAGTACCCTTTAAACTTAAATATCAAAGCAACAATGAAACCAATAATTACACCAGAGCCCCCAACCATATTCATACCTCAAACATCAAAACCTGTAACAGTACATCAATTTTTCTTACTAACATTGACCCAATTATGTTTGAAGAGGATGTAGAAGCTTTCCTGCTTGATAAACACATAAATGTATACCAAATCACAACAAGACGCAACCAGTTCACCCATTCTAAGATCATGCGCATCACAGTTGATAGTAAGGATGTAAACAAACTAACACATAACTTATTTTGGCCTCAAGACAACCATTGTTATACATGGACACAGGACAGACAGAACTACTGGGAGAGGAACAATGCTCACCTTATAGGTAGAGAAGTAAACAGATGGAGACACAAACTAGAACGTCAACAGTGGGACCAAACTCTGAACAATCGCACCCATTACTCTTGGCCCATACAGAGATCTAATCAATATCTTTAGCAGTGAGTCGTATACTAGCACACAACCAACGACGAAACAGGCTGGATGGAACATGGACCAAAAGGAAGCTTTGACAGTAAAATCTGACATCGATGGAGGAACCACTAGCTGTAACCCCCCTTCCATCATAATAGGGTCACTTAACACTCATGGCTTCTCATCGAACTCTACCTACATCACTAACCTGCTCAAATCATGTAATGTGTTGGGAATACAGGAGCACTGGCTCGATGAATTAGAATGTCGAACCATCCTTCAGAATCTAGATGACCATTTTCACTGTGTTTTCTCAATCAGCAATCTAATGCAGAATCCATACCGCAAACGAGGAGCTCGGGGTACTGCACTTTTCTTTAGGAAAAAATTGTTTTCAAGTTGGAATGAATTAGGGTCTGGGGATGACATCTGTGGAATACAGGCAAAACTACAGAATGCAGAATCGCCACTCATACTCCTATCATGTTATGCACCAGATGCAAGCAAGGATAGAACTATATACCACGATTTCCTTGGCAGACTCGAATCAATCCTAAGCCAACATCCTCTATCCTCCCTAATCATAATGTCGGATACAAATGCTGACCTTGGTAGACTCCAGGGAGAGAGATCTAATCATGATGTAGCTAATGAAAGAGGAAAATTTCTTAATAACTTCCTTAACAAAAACAATTTGACAGCAGTGGATACACTCAGCACTTTCACAGGACCCTGTATAACGTATAGGGGTCATGGAGAATCTTATATCGACCATATTCTAATGGCAACTCAGGACACCAGCTTAATTACCAGTGGTCAAGTCTTTCATGAGGACCCAGTAAACAACTATTCGGATCATACACCCCTTGTTGCAACTATTCAGCTAAAAACTAAACTGGAGGATGCGTCAGCCTCGCACTCACAACAATCGAAACGACTACTAAAATTTGCATGGAACAAAGCAACACCAAGCCAAAAACAGAAATACATGTCTTCAGTCAGCACATCCCTCAGTGAAATTGATTGTAAGCTGGCCCAGAACCAGAGCACACTGTCGACAACCCATTTGAATGAGAGGGCAGAATTGATACAATCAGTCATACTGAATGCTGCTATCCAACACATTCCAAGAATCAAAAATCGCAAGAAGACAACCAATATTTGTATTCGATCTAACATCCTCAAACGGAGATGTAAAACAACAAGAGACCTTTACGAGATTTGGTGCAAGAAAGGCAAAGATCTTGAAGATCCAGTTGCAGCTGAATTCAGGGAGTCAAAACGGTCAGCTCGACGCCTAAAGAATTTTCTTTCTAAAAATATCACTGCCAATAATATCAATCAATGGGTCTCTTACGGTACAACAAATCCACAATATTTTTGGAGCAAGGTAAACCACAGGAAAAAGCAAGAAACAACATCACCGGAAATGCAAAGCACACTGCGATCCCACTATAATAACAAATTTAATCAAGATACAGAAAAGCTGCTCGATCCAAGAATTCAAAATAAATTAGATGAAGACTGCAAGAAAAACCCCGTGCCACACATCTCACCTCTTTCAGTAAGGCGCGCTATCATATCAATATCTACTGGAAAGGCACCCGATATCTCATCTCTAACAATAGAGCACCTCCTGCACCTCCAGCCTGACCCTGTATGTGAAATATTGGCTGATTTGGTCAATTGTTGTTTCCTACTAAAATCGGTGCCCTCTTCTTACGGAGATTCAGTCTTAAGCAGCCTATTCAAAGGTAAGGGACGGAATACTTACAACCCATCATCCTACCGGCCCATAGTATCTATCAACATTTTTGCAAAAATACTAGAACACATCCTTATATCCAACTACCTCACAGACCTCAACAATCATAGTAACCAGATGGCTTATAAGAAGAGACATGGTACCGATCTAGCCATTGCAACTATTCTGGAATGCATAGAGTACTACCGATCCAGGGATTCACCGTTATTTATTTAATTCAATTAGACATAGAGTCTGCCTTTGACAGCATTGAGTACTACACACTGGTTGACAAACTCATCGAAAGCAGCATAAATCCACATATCATCTTAACAATTTTGGCCTATTACAAATCCAGTAAGATATTCCTTAAATTCGGTGAGATGATACAAACCAATCCCATTGCTGTAACCAAAGGTCTGAAACAGGGATCTCTACTGTCACCCACGTTATTCAACCTGTATACAGCTGACATTGTTTCTGGTATACAATCGTCAGGTCTAGGATGCTATGTAGGGCCCATCTGGTTAGGAACAATGGTTTATGCAGATGACTTTCTCCTTCTCAGTACTACCGCAACAGGTCTACGCGAAATGACGGAAGTACTACATAAAAAGGCCAACTCAGTCTCCCTATCAATCGAACACAGCAAAACAAAATGGATTTGGATTGGCAAACAATTCAGGAAAAGTAAAACACATGAACCATCTGTCATCAACATCAATGGAACCCCGATCACAAGAAGCTCCCACCTCACCTTTCTTGGATACAAACTGCATGGATCTATAACATCTAGTCAGATCCTCAATGAAACTATACAATCAATAGCGATTTTGTCCCAAACATTCCACTCTAAGGGATGGACTACACGTTGGCTTTGCAGTAAGACTGTCTTTAAGATTTGGTCAACAATGTCAGTCCCTGTAATCACTTATCAACTAAAAATGAACATTGGTGCTCTCAACGATACAGATCTCGGAAAACTGGATGCCTACTACAGGAAAACTCTACGCGGTTTGCTCCATCTGGGATCCTACATTAGCAACACAACTCTCTACTGTTTATCTCGGTGCCTCCCTATCTCTACCGAGGCGTTCCGCCAGTGTCTTGGCAACTTGATGCGGGCTTTCAGTTGTCCAAATCCCACTCTGCAACTCGGATTCCGGTTGGCGTTACATAGTAATGCCCACCCTAACAGTTCACACAGGGGCATCTCTTGTGGTTATGTAAAAGCAGCTACGACTTTTCCAATTCCACGTCTTTTTTCGCTAGCCTCGTTCAAGTATGATACTAAACATATAATTGACCGAATCAATAATGGGTGCCCTACCAATAAAGACAGGTTAACCTCGGACTTTGTAGAGAATTGCTTCCAACTGAAATCAACATCCCTGGACAAAAAGAGATCGAGAATAAGAGATTACTTGTGTGCTATTATATAACGACTCGTACATACAACTTACATTTCCTAACACTGACTTCCTGTTCTGACAACACAACGACATCAATGCCAATGTACCATCATTACCATGCTTGTACAGTACTACCTTGTATATATGTAACGTTTAGTTTGCCTGCACTGAATACGGTACCTCTTATCTGTAATTCTGGAACAACCTGTGACCACTACAAACTATTATATGGATCCTATTTCTGAATGTTTTAATGTTTATTGTTTTTATTGATGAATTTTATTGTGCAGTGCCATAAATTTTATTTAACATAATATGCAACATGTTTTTATTTGTTAATATAATTGTCGGCTCGACTGACATACCCGATGAAATGAAATGAAATATTCTATTTAACAAATTCACGCTCTAACTGATGGGAACATTCGAAAGTGTATTACGATTCCGCTGGCTATACAGTCAAACTTTTTTTAATGTAATCCCATTTAAGTATGTATGTACGTAACAATTGATTGGTTTTATGTTCAGTAGATTTTAACATATCTTATCTAATTTCTCTAGCGCACCGCAGAGATTGCGCCAAAGAATACTATACCGTAATGTTGGCGCTATGAAAATGTATATTTATTATAATATTTATAATATTTTAATGTATTTATTTAGTGTATTTATTCCAAAATTCTAATTTCTAATCCATCTAGCATCTCTAGTGTGTGTGGTGGTATGGTAGGAAATATTGCATTCAACAAATTTTCTGCAGCGTGCATCTTACAAATGTTGTAGGAATATTTAAATTATTAGGTAAATGTATTCCAACATTGTAATGATTGACAGGAGATAAGACTTGAGTCTTGACACATGTAGAAGATTACCAAAGGAGAAAAAAATTCGGCAACAATCTTTCAGTAAGACATTTCAGCCAATTACATTGATAGACACTGCGTGTAAATTGTTAAATGCCCTCTTGGCCTCCCACTTTGTAAAACTATAATATTCTTCCCATCCCATAATGTTCGCTTATTTAACTCTTACGAAGAGAAATATATACATAATTTGAACTTGCTAGTCACACCAACTCTAGCTAACACCTAAACCAGACATACGCCATGGGGGTCGGGCTTGCTCAAACTATTTCCTTGACTAGGTCATGGACGTATTCCGGTTGTTTGATTGGTTACTTTAAAGGCGAGAATGAGGGTCTACTATTGGTTATTTCCTCCAGGACAAGATGTTGGAATCACATTGGTTAAGGAAGGTAATTGCTTATTTAAACCTTTATAGTTTCTGGTTCAGTTATTTGGTAACTTCTAAAAATCGCAAACATTGAAACAACAATTGAGCAACACTTTACGTTTGCTTAGCAAAAAACTTTTGAAATCTTTGAAACGACAATCCGAAAGTGTAATCATGTGTGACGATGAAGTAGCCGGCTTGGTGGTTGACAACGGTTCGGGAATGTGCAAGGCTGGATTCGCGGGAGACGACGCTCCCAGGGCCGTGTTTCCGTCCATTGTGGGTCGGCCGAGACATCAGGGAGTCATGGTAGGGATGGGACAGAAGGACAGCTACGTTGGCGATGAAGCACAAAGTAAGAGAGGTATCCTAACCCTAAAGTACCCAATCGAGCACGGAATCGTGACCAACTGGGACGATATGGAGAAGATCTGGCATCATACTTTCTACAACGAGCTCAGAGTTGCTCCAGAGGAACACCCAGTACTGCTCACTGAGGCCCCTCTCAACCCCAAAGCAAATAGGGAGAAGATGACGCAGATCATGTTTGAGACTTTCAACACACCTGCTATGTACGTCGCCATCCAAGCTGTGTTGTCTCTCTACGCCTCAGGTAGGACCACAGGGATCGTGCTTGACTCCGGTGATGGTGTCACCCACACCGTGCCCATCTACGAAGGTTACGCTCTACCCCACGCCATCTTGCGTCTCGATCTCGCAGGTCGCGACCTCACCGATTACCTCATGAAGATCCTCACGGAAAGAGGCTACTCCTTCGTAACTACGGCCGAGCGCGAGATCGTCCGGGACGTCAAGGAGAAGCTCTGCTACGTCGCGTTGGACTTCGAGCAGGAGATGGCAACCGCTTCATCAAGTTCATCCTTGGAGAAAAGTTACGAGTTACCCGATGGACAGGTGATCACGATCGGGAACGAGAGATTCCGATGCCCCGAGACGCTGTTCCAACCGAGTTTCATCGGAATGGAATCCTGCGGAATCCACGAAACCACCTACAACTCCATCATGAAATGCGACATCGACATCCGTAAGGATTTGTACGCGAATTCAGTGCTTTCCGGAGGCACCACTATGTACCCCGGTATCGCCGACAGGATGCAGAAGGAGATAACAGCGTTGGCGCCGAGCAGTATGAAGATAAAGATTATCTCACCTCCTGAGCGGAAGTACTCCGTGTGGATCGGCGGATCGATTCTCGCGTCTCTATCCACTTTCCAACAGATGTGGATTAGCAAACAGGAATACGATGAATCCGGACCTTCCATCGTGCACAGGAAATGCTTCTAAGCGATCGCCGCCGAAACAAAGGATTGTTTGCAGATTTCGTTTCAACACACAAAAACTAATTACGTATTTTACTTTTAATTGTTATAATTTAACATTTTTTCAGGGAATATAAGTTGCTCTTCGGTTACCGATCCATCGTTTGCGTGCATAACCTAGCTTAGTGCGTTATCTTATTTTGAGTGTAATACTTTTATGCACCATATACTACAGTAATTCTAGTCTAGCCAATTATAATTACAGTATAATATAAATGATATAATAATAGCAATTAAAATGAAAAAATTAGAATAATTGAATTATTTACAGATAAAAAACAAATTTATTTTGAAACTAATACAAACCACTTTAAATTATGGCCTGGTAAAAATTTACCAAATACTAAGAATATATGTGGCAACTTTGTCAGAAACTACAAGTCGCCGATCAAGTTGCTTCGTGTAAACATGAAGTTGTTATAAAAAAAACGTTTCCACATTTAAACTGCGGTATTTCATAATGAGTTGTTCCATATTGTTAGATTCAGCCCCTCTGGTAACCTGTTTTTTTGTTAAAACCTGCTATTGATTACCACTCGATTTGTCCTATCCAATGAATAGTTATTATTAATATTATGACCTTCAACATACAAATTAATGTAATTGTTGCACAAAGTTAACAGTAAGTTAATTAATTAATAACGGAGAAGTTATCTGTAATTGTCTGGATTAACGGTAAGACCTTTCTTTTTGTAAATTGGAGCGATTATTGCCGTAGCCCAATCCACTGGAAACTGTCCGGACGATAAGATACAGTAGCATTGAGAGCGGCCCTATTGAAAACGGCGGCCTTTGCATTCCTAATACATCTACAGTATTCAGACGGGACCCAAGTCAGTAGGTTGAATGATTGTACTGTATGGCTATTTTTCCAGCTGTTTAATAATTTCGGAAGATTACTTTCTTGTCAAAGCATTCCTCTGTGTACCAAGGGTAAGATAAGATGAATTTAGCCTTTAATTTGAACAGTTCACTGTAAAAAAGCTACCCGCAACCTCTTGTAGATTAGATAGTCAACTACTTTAGATGGAGCTGTATCAATTGACCCTGGCTCAAATACACCAGAGCTTAGAGTGTGTCCGCAAATGATTAAATTTGTCCTGTATAACTTTGGATAAATGTTCATTTTTAAACTCTTCCCCTCTCTGCTTCTTCCACTTGTATCTAAATTATTTTAGTGGTCACGGGAGTAGTGTCTTGGTCATTTGAAGTAGCATTTTCAGATACCCCGTTTTCTTGTTCTAATAAAAATTCTTAGTAAGACTTAGTGAATTCTTAGAATTCTTGAATTCTAAGAATTCTTAGAGAATACTTAGTAAGAGAGGGTGACTAAATTTTAAGAGTTAATTTACGCATAGCTAACCCTCAGGCATATAATAACTTGTAACTCCACAGATTATTTATTTAGGGGCGATATATTTAAAAAATTTAAGCTGCTAAATAAAGAAACCGGATAAAGAACACAAATAATAAGAGTAATAATAGTAATACATTGTACTCTTTGGTCAGAGACTTTGATTAAAATTTTAACTTCATCGCCAATTATGGCACAGGATTATATCAATGCAGTTAATGAGGTGCTAGGAATGCTTAGAACTATAAAGGCGAAGAAAAGTTTTACAAATGAGGAAGAAAGATTATTAATAGAGAACTTAATGGGTATGAACTCAATGTACACCATAGTTACAGGTACGCTCGCTGACACCCGCAAGGATCTAATCGATGCAAAGAGTATGCTTCTCGACTTAAATTCGAAAGTAAATGAGCTAACCAAAAGCGACGCCGTGCTCCATGCAGCTAGCTGTATCGAGACTTCGAAACCTTCTCCCCCTCCCCCCATGACGTTCTCCAAGGTAGTAGTAAACCGACGTGCTCCACCTGTCACCGCGCCGGCTGCAATGCCCAACACCCACGCTCCGGCAGCTACGGTCTCAAACAGTGCAGGCCCTACACAGGCGATATCCGGTGCCCAGACAGGCGGTCCCCCTCTTCGACGCGGAACGCCGATAACCCGCGGAACACGGACGGGTGGGACTCTTCAAGCGATCCCACCAAGCCACCAACCGAAAACCGCGGCCCCCAGGAAAACTCATGTTCACGTGGGTCGGCTGCACCCCAGCGTCAAGGGCCGCGACATTGAGAACTTTCTGAATTCGGAAAATATTCCCTTCGACCAAGTAACCGAAATACCGAGACATCCGGAGTCCCCATACCAAAGCTTTCATGTAACGGCTGACCAAGTACACCGAGAAACCCTAATGGACCCAACGATTTGGGAAACCGGTATCACCGTGCGAAATTACCGACTCTCTGGCGCGGAACGGGAGTCTCTGGGTTTGAAACCGAGAGGACGGCGTTTGGAACCCGGTAGCATCCCGCCCGATGGAACATCGCGCGCTGGGATCATAGACCTTTCGGAAACATTAGATTGACATACAGAAGCTGCGTGCCGGCCCCCCGGCCCCCAGACAAATGACTCACCGCCCACAATAAATAAAGACTCTATCTCACTCTATCCACTCAGGCTCCCTGTTACAAACATAAAAACAAAAATTTCCCTCTGGAATGTAGAGGGGTTTAATTACATAAATGAAAATCTGACTGAAGGCGAATTATTTCTGGATAGTGACATTCTGCTCCTAAATGAAACTTTTGTAACTTATACAATGGTGAATAATAGTGGATACCACACCTATGTACAACCAGCACATCAAACAGCAAATGGGAGACCATCGGGAGGCCTAATGGTGTTAATCAGGCCGCACTTAAAACCTAAGCTAATTGCAAAAACGGAAAATTATATTGTAGCAAAGATAATGGCAGCTTTTGTCCTACTTTTCTACTTCACGCCGGAAACAACAGTCGCTGATATAGTTCTATATGTGACTGAAGCGCTGACACACACTCAGGATAATAACATTATAATTATTGGAGGCGACTTCAACTGCAGGTTAGACAAGGGGGTACGTGGCGAGAAGCTCACGGAAAACATGTCTGAAATGGGCTTCCTAAGAATTCCATTTATTGAAGAAATGCCCAAGACTTACATATCCCCGCAGGGAGAGAGTACAATTGATATATTCTTTGTCAAATACCCTGGACCTTTCCCAAGAAAATTACCCTCTGTGTCTATAGTCAATAACCCAGTACGTAAACACCAACGTATCATTACAACAATTAATTTACCCAACTCAACCATGACAAACGGGCAAACCCAGAGGCCAACTCCGTGTAACAGGGAAATAAACCTAGGGTTTCTACAACACCACCTATCGTTGGCCCCTATCGAACTATTGGAATGTCAGACTGACATAAATCTTGCCACAACTACTGTAATTGATGCATTAACCGGCTCCTCCATCCCGCGTAACAACTTTAGATCGTCTGGAAAACCTTGGTTCGACTCTGACTGTCGCACATTGAAATATAAAGTAGTGGAAGCTATGAAAAAGCGAGGTGATACTGAGGCAAACCCGAGATTGTTTTGGGACATCCGCCGCCAATATAAACTCTTGGTTAAGGGTAAAAAACGGGACTATGAAGAAGCTAAATTATTAAAACGAATTAATGACTCTGAAGTTAATCCATGGTGTATATTTAATGAAAGGAAAAGCAGAGATATTGCCCCAATTTCAGCCGATGTATTTCAATCCCACTTCAAATCCTTACTTGGGACTGACAACAAACCACCAAACTGCCCTGAGATACCAGAAACCAACGAAAGTGAAAGGAATTCTCAACAATGGTACAATAACCCAATAGAAAACGAAGAAATAATTAACTCATTTAACGCAGCCTCAACCAAGAAAGCGTCTGGCATCGATGGAATTTACTACGAGCACTTAAAGAAGGGATTACCAGTATTACTTGTATATCTATCACTAATATATAACCTCTGCATTAATATCGGTAAAATACCGACTATTTGGCGGGAGAGTATAATAAAGGTCCTTTACAAAGGGAAAGGTTTAATTACGGAGCCAGACAACTACCGAGGAATAGCACTTATACCTGTAATGTTAAAGATCCTCACAGCCATCCTTAGTAAACGAATACGATTATTTCTTTCATATGTGATCCCACCCGAACAATACGGCTTTCAACCGGGAAAGTCTACATTACAGGCCTTGAACAAGTTTCTAAACGACATCAGCGAGGCGCTCCAATCAAGTAATCGCAGCGATCGCATAGTCTATGCCCTATTTATAGACTTTAAAAAAGCCTTTGATATGGTGAGCCGTGCCAAACTACTCTACAAAATAAACATATTAGGGATAAAAGGTAAAACATTCGACTTAATAAAGGACCTTTTTCACAACTACATAAGGATATTCGATGGGTTAAGTTTATCGGATCCAATACGACAACTGCGTGGCGTTTTACAGGGTGACTGTCTGTCTCCATTACTTTTCATTCTATTCATTTCTGACCTCGCAACCGCACTAAGAAACATCTGTCACTTAATAAAGTTCATATTTTTCGCTGACGACCTGGTAATATATTCACGGAATAGGGACACTATACAACTCAGCTTAGACAATATACATCAATGGTGCCTATCTAACGGAATGCAACTCAATCTCGTCAAGACCAAAATAGTTAAATTTAGAAAAGGTGGACGTCTCTCAAAACACGATACCTTCACATACAATGGAAAACCGGTGAAGCTCTCCAATGAATACGTATACCTCGGGTTAACAATCCAATCTAGTCTATGCTTCACTAACCATATCCAAACAAAAAAACTAAAAGCATTCAAACTTATCGGCTCTTTTCGACATCTGCAATTACTTTCAGTATCCACAGCAATGGCAATTTTCCAAGGAAAAATATCCCCTATGGTTCTTTATGCATTCTCATCGTATTCAAGATATCTCAAACTTCAACACCTAAAAGAACTTGATAAAATAAAATCAACATATGTTAAACGTGTTCTAGGGCTACACAAGTATGCGTCATCAACGCTTGCACTACACATAATTGGCGGAAATACGATGGTTGAAGACATTCTAGAACGCTCCCCTCAAACCATTTTACAACCAGAAGTTCTAGAACAGTATCGGGCCTTTCGAACGAAAGAAATACTCATTTTGAATCGCAGGGATACGCCAATGGCCCGGCGTTTACATCAACTACTTGGCGAGCGCCAGGCCAAAAATACCGTCACGTTATAACCCGCGCTACCTGTCATGGATTTCACAATAAATTGTGTGAAAATAAAACACCCTTCCATACGCTCACAACAGACTGCACCTGTCGGTTTTGCGGAGGGTGCTGCAGCGACCGATTACATGTTTTTAGCTGTCAATCATCCCCAACTACGGCCAAACTAGCATCTGGCTAAATGAACGGTCTTTCTTCTTTTTAAGTAATGTATTATACATAATATTAATATTTAGTTAATTACAAATTACACTTTTACTATGCTAGATTTTAATGTTAATGTATTATTATTAATATACTTTCCTTTTACCCCGGTTGGGGGTGTTGATTCAAAAAAAAAAAAATAAAAATTCTACTGTTAAAATGACATGGGGACTAAATAAGTTTGGATCAACCACATAAAAATTAGAACATTTTTGGAGGAGGCTGGCACCAGTGAGTATATAGTCTACTGCTGAAGTTTTGATTCCTCTAGCATTGGCGGCAAGAAAAGGATACTTACCCACACCCGCATCACGCACTACCCTACCATTTAGAATTATTGTTCTTGTATTTTTACAAAAATTTAACAGCATTTTGACATGATTATTTTTAACCCCATCCTGGTTAGCTGTTAGCTTAATAATTTCACATTTGCCAATCCAATCGCCATTGCTGTCATCTCATCAGAGGCGTAGCGAGCCCTTCTGGTGCCCAGGGGAGTAAAGCTGAGATAGCGCACGCCGGTGTCGTCGCGTTTCGGAAACAGTCGCATTTCGGCAATAAAAGTTGAGTTTCGGCAAAAAAGATACGTTTCGGCAAAAAAAAAGTCGCGTTTCGGCAACACGATGCAATTCGGCAAATAAGTTGCGTTTCGGCAAAGAGTTGCGTTTCGGCAACAGTCGCGATTCGACAAAAAAGTTGCGTTTCGGCAAAAAGTTGCGTTTCGGCAAAATTGTTTCTTTATTGCAGGATAATACACTATACTATCAACAATACAAGTAAAATGAAAAGTGAAACAAGCAGGACATTATAAATATACAACACAATAGCACTTTCGTTCGTTAGTTGCAATGCTAATAAAAGTTTAACTTCCCTGCCCTGGAATAGTGTTGTAAAGGATACTCTGTACGTCGTCGTGTTAACATGAATTTTGGTGAGGCCCAGAAAGTCCCAAGTAAGAGGCCTTCTGGGCAGCTTCGTACAATTAAAGATGGTGATATAAATATTGTGTACAGATGGGGACTTAAGAAAATACACGGTGGAGTAGAGTACCGCGCCTGTGTGCCCATTGCAGGAAAGTAAAAGAGGCCGCTTTCCTAAAACGTAAAGATTTTGTAAAATAGCAGTTTCCTGTTGCATTTATTGTTACATAAATTATAAATTTCGTAACGGTAGTTCAATTCAAAACTTAAATAATGCACTAAAATTAAACTGCACAGCACAATTGAACATAATAAATCAAAACCAAATAAATACATTACAGTACGTGCTAATTTACGTGAACAATAATGGAAGAATCCTATTTTTTTTATTTACGTGAACAATAATGGAAGAATCCTATCTTATAATATTTTTTTTATTTACGTGAACAATAATGGAAGAATCCTATCTTATAATATTTTTTTTATTTACGTGAACAATAATGGAAGAATCCTATCTTATAATATTTTTTTTATTTACGTGAACAATAATGGAAGAATCCTATCTTATAATATTTTTTTTATTTACGTGAACAATAATGGAAGAATCCTATCTTATAATATTTTTTTTATTTACGTGAACAATAATGGAAGAATCCTATCTTATAATATTTTACTTAGAATAATACCCGGTATATATTGATTTGCATATAAAAAAAGGTGAAAGGTACAGTAACTCCTTGTTTATTTGTTTACTACTGTAAGTGTACATACAGTATGTAACGGTAACTAGGGAGGGGTGCACCACGTGTACTTTTACTTTATTCTAATTATAAAAATTTATTAAAAACGAATGGCAATGAGATGTCTATTTATTTACTTGAATTAATCTTGTCTAGAAAGGTGAATTAAATTTCGAAAAATAAATTAATCAATCGAATAAGATTAATTAAAATATAAAAAAAATTGAATATTTGCCCCTTTCCGCAAGCTGAAACTTGTCAGATATAGAACACATCCTGTGTCATTGTGGGGTCTGTAAAAGGTTATCCATAATAATAATAAACAGTTAGCCTATCCAGTCTGCCGCTAGAGGGCGAAGTGTATGTAAGTGATAACCTTCCGCATTTCCTTGATCTTAATCTGTTTAAACTGAATCTTGGAATATATTTAAGGGACAACTGGCAACCAAATCGTCCCTTGGCGATTTGGTTGTGCGAAATTAATTCCATACAATTAAATAAAATAATATTAGTACTGTACCACCAACCTTGCATAATTGACATAAAGAAGACCATTACAAATTTTGAATTCAACCCCGATCTAACATCTAGGAATTAATTGTTATCTTTTGCCGAAACGCAACTTTTTGCCGAATCGCAACTTTTTCCCGAATTGCGACTGTTGCCGAATCGCGACTTTTTTTTGCCGAAACGCAACTTTTTTGCCGAAACGCGACTGTTGCCGAAACGCGATGTAACACCCCCCCCCCCCCCCCCCCACCTTCAATAATTTTAACTTTTCTTTTATGACGTTGTTTTCTTAAATATTATATATCTAACAGTATACTGTATAACTATATAAAATCGATTTTACACAAGTTTGATATACAGTAGAATGGTGACCGAAGCGAGCAGATACATTTTTCCACATTTTCGTTTCTGTTTTATGTCCTGTAATTTATACTGTATTACAATCCCTGAATTTTCACTGATTTGTCCTATTTTTACAAGAATTCGCTGACATTTCAGCGCTCCTGGGCGACTGCGCCCGGGGAACGTCCCCCCCCCCCCCCCCCGTCGCTACGCCTCTGCATGTCAAACATACTCAGATAGTAATAAATAGTCAAGTTCATCGGAACTGGAAAAAGTTTCGTTAAATATAAAATCCATGTCTGTTGCAGTTCTTGTGTCCTGTTCATGTTCCTGTGTCAGTTGCATTTAGATCACCAATAACTAAAATTTCCCTACCTTCACCATATTGCGCGATCCCATTTTCAAGTGCTGTAAATAACTAAATAATAGTATCCATAGCGTGACAACAAAGTGCGGGGAATTCGCCAAGACGATGAATGTGGTCACAGATTGACGCGGGATGTTTCCAGTGTGCAATTAATGAGAGCATAAAACATCAGGTGACATTGGGAATACAACAAATCTTCTGTGTGGCTCAGACGGCCCTCGAGGTAAAGAGAAGACAGACTCCGGTTGTAAACTCGACTATTTCCGCAGCGTCGACGTCTTATTGTTATTCGCCGACACGGGTGATTGCGAATAAAGCCATTGTTCAACTGGGATCGCACTGTAACACGATATGGACTGAGTTAGTTAT
>JAUCBJ010001752.1:30000-42168 GCA_032718475.1 Nemertoderma westbladi
CCCATGCCCATGCCCATGCCCATGCCCATGCCCATGCCCATGCCCATGCCCATGCCCATGCCCATGCCCATGCCCATGCCCATGCCCATGCCCATGCCCATGCCCATGCCCATGCCCATGCCCATGCCCATGCCCATGCCCATGCCCATGCCCATGCCCATGCCCATGCCCATGCCCATGCCCATGCCCATGCCCATGCCCATGCCCATGCCCATGCCCATGCCCATGCCCATGCCCATGCCCATGCCCATGCCCATGCCCATGCCCATGCCCATGCCCATGCCCATGCCCATGCCCATGCCCATGCCCATGCCCATGCCCATGCCCATGCCCATGCCCATGCCCATGCCCATGCCCATGCCCATGCCCATGCCCATGCCCATGCCCATGCCCATGCCCATGCCCATGCCCATGCCCATGCCCATGCCCATGCCCATGCCCATGCCCATGCCCATGCCCATGCCCATGCCCATGCCCATGCCCATGCCCATGCCCATGCCCATGCCCATGCCCATGCCCATGCCCATGCCCATGCCCATGCCCATGCCCATGCCCATGCCCATGCCCATGCCCATGCCCATGCCCATGCCCATGCCCATGCCCATGCCCATGCCCATGCCCATGCCCATGCCCATGCCCATGCCCATGCCCATGCCCATGCCCATGCCCATGCCCATGCCCATGCCCATGCCCATGCCCATGCCCATGCCCATGCCCATGCCCATGCCCATGCCCATGCCCATGCCCATGCCCATGCCCATGCCCATGCCCATGCCCATGCCCATGCCCATGCCCATGCCCATGCCCATGCCCATGCCCATGCCCATGCCCATGCCCATGCCCATGCCCATGCCCATGCCCATGCCCATGCCCATGCCCATGCCCATGCCCATGCCCATGCCCATGCCCATGCCCATGCCCATGCCCATGCCCATGCCCATGCCCATGCCCATGCCCATGCCCATGCCCATGCCCATGCCCATGCCCATGCCCATGCCCATGCCCATGCCCATGCCATGCCCATGCCCATGCCCATGCCCATGCCCATGCCCATGCCCATGCCCATGCCCATGCCCATGCCCATGCCCATGCCCATGCCCATGCCCATGCCCATGCCCATGCCCATGCCCATGCCCATGCCCATGCCCATGCCCATGCCCATGCCCATGCCCATGCCCATGCCCATGCCCATGCCCATGCCCATGCCCATGCCCATGCCCATGCCCATGCCCATGCCCATGCCCATGCCCATGCCCATGCCCATGCCCATGCCCATGCCCATGCCCATGCCCATGCCCATGCCCATGCCCATGCCCATGCCCATGCCCATGCCCATGCCCATGCCCATGCCCATGCCCATGCCCATGCCCATGCCCATGCCCATGCCCATGCCCATGCCCATGCCCATGCCCATGCCCATGCCCATGCCCATGCCCATGCCCATGCCCATGCCCATGCCCATGCCCATGCCCATGCCCATGCCCATGCCCATGCCCATGCCCATGCCCATGCCCATGCCCATGCCCATGCCCATGCCCATGCCCATGCCCATGCCCATGCCCATGCCCATGCCCATGCCCATGCCCATGCCCATGCCCATGCCCATGCCCATGCCCATGCCCATGCCCATGCCCATGCCCATGCCCATGCCCATGCCCATGCCCATGCCCATGCCCATGCCTATTCCCATTTTCAATTTGTTACTATGTTTAGGGGTCTGTAAAAAGATGCAAAGAAGAAAAAGTCATCCCGAGATGAAATTCTTGAAAGATTTTTTAAAACTACTACGACCTACTGCTTCAGAAAAACCAAGAATGATTCGTATTTGTGTAAAAAAAACATCAATGTTTGGTGTTTGATGTACTACTTACTTTGGTTTCATCAATAAAACCAATTTGTATAAATTCAGACCCTTCAGTTTCCATCCCTGCGATTCTATAACGAAGGGGAACGGTTGACCCAAAACTTAACGGATAAGAGGAGTTCCACAACATATTAAATTACACGTGCCGAAAACTCCTGGCTGGTGTTATTCCAATAACCGAGCAACAACAATTGTAGTTTGGGACCATCTCCGATCGAAAACAAGTTAAACCGAATTCATTTCTGATACATCTGAACAAATGATTGGAAAAGGGTTGTGTGTGTAAACCTCGAGGTTATATCAAGTTTGTGCCCCTACGGCCTCCAAGTTCTTTCCCACACACCCACCCCCTTTGCTTTAGCGTCTATAGATTCTATATCATTTGTGATTTACTGTTCTGAATAAAGACCACCACACCCCAAACTGTACGCAATTAATTTCGATCTATTGTTCCCATCATGGTCCCCTTTCTATATTTCTTCCCATTGATAATAAAGCTGGGAAAGGAAAGCGTATTTTCTATCTCATTTCCCATCAAATCTATATGGATCGAGATTAATGCCCCAAGTTACAGCGAGGTAAAGGGGTACAGTTGCCCTTGAATATTGGCGGCTGTCAGTGCACCACTGATGATAGTCTGGGGCCTAAATCTCTCAACACAATGCCCAGTTATAAATTCTGCTCACAGCACATGCCGGATATCTAACAACGCATAGGAAATTAAGGGGCCCAAGGATTTACTGAGGCCTAATTTGGGCCATTCATCATTCAGAGGGCAGTTGAATAGGTGGGCTAGCGACAGAATTTGAGCGGGAACACAGAAGCTGGAGAATAGAATCGGGCTTCTTTGTCCAACTGTTCTAACGGTCAGTATAACGGAATAAGTTCGTGACTAAACGATCGCCTATTGGCCAGCACGTGAGAGGCCCTTCATTGCCGGGGACCAACCAGGTAAATTTTAACCAGGGCCCCACAATAAAGCCAACAATTTCCACGTGCCTATGTACTACGAGTGTACTCCTAGATGAGACAGCTTTACTCTAACTGCACTGTGAACTCTGAGTCGTGATTGGACGAGAGTTTACTACAGCTTCACTTGGCCCCTGTTTATTTTCTTGGCAACGTGATTAAAGTTTGAGTTCGTGAGTTAACTAACTCACACATCAACAGCTCACACATGTGATTTAGCGCATAGTTTAGTTTTTGGTATATTTATTTCGCAATGTATTATTAATATTTATTTTAAATAGATTATAAATTTAGACACTTTTTAATAATGTCATTTGATTCTGGAATTACCGATGACGAGAGATACCTTTTCACTGACTTGGACTGCACTCCGCTGTCTGCCAATAACTACCAAACGATAGTAAGGTAAGTCAGAAAGAAAATGTCATCCAATAACTATTAATTGTATCATGTTCATGAAAAGATGGTCATGAAAGGCGGGGTAGCTCAGTTGGTTGAGCGCCGGGCCTGCAATCTATTGGTTGTAGGTTCAGCCCCGCCAGGGTCCACTCAGCCTTTCATCCACTGGGGTCGATGAAATGAGTACCAGTTAAATAACTGGGAGCAAATCTTGGGATAGGAGTAGCGCCCACCCCTACCCTCGGGTAGCAGGTATCGAAAGAGGAGCCTTTGGGTCGCCTCCGGCTTCGGCCGACTGTTTGCTTGCTTGCTTGTATCATGTTAAAAATGGATATAATGGAAACATTATATATTTTAGGTAGGCCTATATAATTTTGTATAGTAAAGATCCATTAAGTTACAAACCTGAAATGTACCATCATTATGTGCAACATATGTTTTGCAAATTCGATGTATAATTTTTAACGTTTTAGGGATGAGAACACTCCGCCAGAATTCGATGAGTTTCCGTTAAAGCGGCGACGTCGTAAACGAGGAGAGACAATAACTCCGCATAAAATAATCGAGAAACGGCGTCGTGATCGAATTAATCGAAGTCTTGAACAACTGAGAGATCTGGTACCGGCAGCAACAGCTAAGGTTTGTGATTAACCTTATTATTGTAACGTCAACAAAGCCATTAATTAAGTTTAGTAATATTAAATTTTATTCTAAAATTGTCAACATCATTTAATGCTATTTAGTATTAACAACCGGTTAGTATAACGCAGTATATCTTTAGAAGAGAACATCACATTAGAGCTGTTAATTCAATGGCAAATTCATGTAGATTTTACAGTTCTACAGAATTAACTTAACATTACTGCGGATGCTGAACCCTAAACTAGAAAGATATGTTCAGACGTCACGGAAAGCGATTATTATTAATAAACTAGCTATTAGCAACTAGCAGACTGTACCGTTTGAAGCAACTGTTAAGGCTAAACTTTGTTTTAATAACTTATTGTGTGGACAGGAATTGTTTAATATTAATTCAAAACCTTTTCTACTTTGATAGATACTGTACTAAAAAGTTTGAGAAATTCCACCAAAAGTTTTTTCAAACATCAACTAAAAGATATATTTACAGTTTTGGCTTGCGGAAGGTATATTATCATGTTAATCTGTAGTTTATGATAGCAGTTATAGACAAACAGACTCAACCGTCGTGCCTGTAGAGTAGTGATGGGTTTTGGCAATAATATCTTACCGTAGTTGTTCAATGCCTCATTTCTTAAATGAATCCCTTGCTAAGAACCGAGCGTATAATATCCTGGTGTATACACTGTACCCTGTACCATCACGGAATCTGATATCCTCTGTAGTAGCCCAACATAGGGACTGCCATATAGCAGAACAGACTCTACTGCTGCCCAAAATAACTTGACATTAACTAATACCGTATCATGGCACTTTCAACCCTACTGGACACCTCCATTATACTGTACTGTATCCAATGGTGCATACAATATGAAGGTAAGACTCAGAATAAACTACAGTAAAACGTCTGTACCTCAAAAATAGATTAGAATTAGTGTGAAATTCATAAGATATGGTGTGTGGGTGGGGGTGTGCTTGAATGATTGTGTAGCTTAAGCTGCCTTTAGTTGATCTACTGCTGTAGTAGGAGTCATCCCACACATATAGATACAACAATTAGGTTTATTACATTGGTTCTATCCACTAACACGGTAGTTGTGTTCATAACTAATCACTAGTACATACAACGGGGTTATTATGTGTGACGCAGACTTTCTTTGAATTTCATCTTTCTGTTATACTACCGGTATACAGCACAGCGCTAGCTAACCCATCACATGCAAATGAGATGAAGGATGTTGTGACTGACTGTGAGTCCTGGTCCCGAATAGTGGGCACTGCCTCGGGTAAACAGGGCCATTAGGGGCTCGCACATGGAATAATCAGGCCGCCTTGAGGGACCCAATACATTGGGGACCATGACAAATTGAATGTGTTTTTTGAACATATTATTTAAATTGGAATTTGAATGTGTTAAAACAAGAATAATGGTTGTTAAATAATGCGATAATATCTCAACAAATGACTACACATACAATTACAAACTGAAACTAATCAACAAGTAAACTTTAAATATATAATAATATAAAATACAATTAGTGACTAGAGTTAATATTATGGATAATGCTCATAAATTTACAAAGGAGAAAATAAAGAAAATACTCATATCTAGCTAACAATATAATGTGAAAAAAGTCCATTGTTGGTGACCCTTACTACTGTAGGTAATTAGTTACTATGGGGTGTATACATATCATGATATCGGTGCGGTATCGTTATCAGTTAAGTTCAATTTCGGCGATGAAACGTAACCCGAAAGTCTGCTGGCCGTATGAATATCCCCCCTTGGACCTCTTTTATAGACGGTAAAATACCATCGCTAGGGGGCGCTATTACGAAATTCTGAAGGAGGTGACCGAAAATAATTCTCATCTCGAGTTTAGCCAACAATTCCCCGAAGCAGATTCTCGGACCGATACCGAAGGGAATGAAACAATCTTTCTTGACAAATTTACCACGTTTATCGAGAAAGTGTTCCGGGTAAAACGTTTCTGGTTTCTCCCATATTTCTGGGTCATGAAGGATGGACCATATGTTACCCATGATAGTTGCATTTTCCGGGAGGTTGTAGGTTTGAAACGTGGTGGAGGTCTCCAGCCTATGCGGAGCTGCGAACGGGCCTACGCAACCGTACCGTAATAACTCGTGCAACACCGCGTTCAAGTAAGGTACCCTTCGGAACACCTCAGTGGATGGCACCCCATCCCGCCCTATAGACTCGTCTAAAAGATATTGGCATCGCTTCTGAATGGTTTGGTTCTGTGCCATAACCAATACAAACCAGCAAATAGCGAAAGTAGTGGATTCTGAACCTGCAGAAAATGTGTCACGAATCACTGTAATTAGATTTTCGTTAGTTAGATGTTCTAAATTCTCTGGGTTGTCCGATCGTTCAATTCTCGCAACTTCTTTCAAATACCCATCAATCAAATCGCAGTCTTCTTCGTCGTAGTTGATAGCTGCGCGATGGGCGTCAATTTCAATTTGCAAAAGTTTCACTATCTTGACTTGGCATTTATGAGCAATGTATTGGCTAGTTCCCGGAATGTACTTCCCAAAAGGCAATCTTCTCGCTCTTGGACCACCGTTGTTCAGAACCGTTTGGTTACAATCCCTGATCTCTCGAAAGTACGGGTTATTCAAATCAATATGCTGACCGAACACTATATTACATATAATATTCGAGATGGTCAAAAATATAGGATGGAACGGGTCTATATCCTCCCCTTCTCGTTTCATTAATTCGTCGCAAAGGATATTAGCTTCCACGACAACGCGTTGATCGAAAGAAGATTTACCCACTCCGATGTTTCGAAGTATTTTCGAGGCCAGCTTCCGAGTAACAGCCCAACCCTTTCCATCATTAAAAATTATTCCCGTCAATTTTTTGTTGTCAGTGGCGTTAAGTTTAGGCCGTCCAGAAAATATCTTCGAATTCTCGACAAAAGCCTCTTTGTATGCCTCGAATGAGTTTAACACGAATAGACGTGTGGGTCCTAGTTTAAGTGTTATTACGTCACTGTCCAGTTGGCTGGACCACCGAGCCATAACCGAACCAAAAATCAGCGGAGTAACTTCCCAAAGAGAAATGATATTCCCTAAGAAGGGCAGCCCTTTCTTTGAGGGAGGGTAATTCGATTCAACATTCTTCCGATGTTGTCTTAGGTAAAAGTATGCGCAACTGAAAGCGAAGGTAAATATGATTACAGATATTAATTCAACCATGTTTGTGAACTATATATGAACTATATAATAGAGAATATAGTTGTAACTACAGCATATCTTTCATACACACGACAGTAAAACATACACTATGGATCAAAAAGACTCCAAGAAAATGAATAAAATTGTTAAACTAACCCAAAATTTTGGTGATAATAATAATAATAATAATAATTTTTAACAATAATCATATATTTATTGTAGGGCGCCTATAGAAATATTAGATTTAGGCCCAGAATTCGATCAGGTTCGGGATAAATATAATAAGAATAAGGATAATATAACAGTGTTATTTACTTGACCAAGCGTCGTTACAATTATTTATATAAAATAAATGTGCTAACTGCAGTAGCGGCAGGCAGGAGCTGCATATTGCATAGTAGTTTGGCGGCTTTGTGCCTTATGTTTGTTTGGCAGAGAAATATGTATAACTAGAACTTATATTTTATAAGAGGGCGAAGACCTTCACCCCACCAATTGAATTTGGCAACGGCTATCATGTCAATGGTACCGAGTAACTCAGTATATATTATTATTTAACCATTATTATTCTGGACGTAGGCCTCCATTAGCTATATTAAAATAAATAAAGATAATATGTATGAAATAAAATATGTACCAATATACTCAATAGTAAATGATATACAAAAAATTACACATTAAAACTGTCCTCTATAATCGACATGCCACATTGCAGCTACATTAAGAATGCTGTGCCGGCTTATCAACAAAATTGCGCCGACACAACTCCCTATCACCCATGACTTTCGCGAGATCATCTCCAGGGCCTTTAGGAGGCGTCTCAAGAAAGTCATGGGCTGTTGTACACCATGCTTATTCCCACCAAAGCACAAGATCGTGCAGAGGTTGGTCCTCACGCCAAAATGAGAATATCCATATTATGTGAAATCAAACCCAAATATTTTAGAAAATTACGGAATCAGAGAAACCCACCAACAGCACTAAAACTAGTTAAGACTGTCAAATGGTCAGCAATATTGTAAAAAAAAAACGATAAATGCCGCACAAAGAACACAAGTGGCAGATCAGAGATCAGTACTTATTATTATCAGCTTGGTAGTGGGAAGTGAAGTGGAATCCGGGCAATCATATCGACCACATCTCGGACGTTTACCGTCAATTATTCCCTCAGAGATCACGATATCCCTCGGATATTCCCCCAGTCGACCAATAATGTCCGTTTTAGAAAATCCGCAGGAACCAATTTTGATGAATACTTTAAAGTTTCCACTAAAGCGTATTCCCAATTATAGTATAGCCCAGTATAACTGAAGTTTCCAACTGGGCCCATTGCCTGTATTATTGCTCGTTGGGAATTCCACACCATGTAATTATTGTGCGAAGACGAACTAGAACTCCAGGAATCACCTTGACCCAGGGCCCAACACTAGGTATAACCATTGTAAGTGCCATTCGAGTAGTAAACCAACCCACTCCATTTGCCCTGCGAGTTGGGGGTCAATATACCACTTAAGGTAAACTGCGTCCCGCAGCGAACAACCTTCTAAATGAGACGTAGGATTTCTAAACAACCCTGGGTGGTCCGGGTCAGCATACCCGCAACTGGGAAAGTAGGGAGAGGATATTTAAACATGTTGGAAGCCACTTATCTTAGCCGAGTCGACTGGAAGTAATGGGACCTTTTATGGGGCCGGGAATTCTCAAACGTTTTCAATTATGAAGTAAAGTCCTTGACACTTTAAAAATTGAATCTAACATTCTAAGAGCCTAAGTTAGACGTGAGTACAATGGAAATGTTTTTTTTTTAGAAACAAACTGGGAAAAGTAATGTTATTCTTATGCGAAAAAAATAAAAAATAAGTATTGGAAAAAAGTTAGGTTTTTTATTTTAAACTTAAAATTTCTACGAGTGTAAATCTCAATTCTCGCAGACAGAGTAACTGCATGTCAACTAGTGATAGAATATAGTACCTGTACTAATGAGCTAATTTATATCACAGTTTTTTTTATAAAATAATAATTAAGTGCATTTTTCAAATAAGAAGATACTATATTTGGTGACGTGTACGAGATTGAAATGAACACATTATAAAATAATTTTCATTGCAGGGCGCAAAGAATGACAAGGTCTATTTGCTACAAGTGACGATTCAACATCTTAAGGAATTACAGGATTGTAACACAAGCGATTCGTCGGTGGAGAGAGATTCCGTACAGAATACATCGAATAACAGCGATAACCTCAATAGTAAGTAAAACCATAAGCAGTAATATAAACAGGCAATCATTTCGGTATCAGTTTATTGTAGTAAACGCATTAAACACGAAATATGTTCAATTCAAGACTCCTGAAATAATATTTGAATACCGCCAAATATAGACTTATATTCCCTCACCATCATGCGTTATGGGCACGTGCTGTGTGATGTATTATTATTACAATATAAACAAGATACGAAACTGACCTTCGAGCTTTCATCATTGACATACTACCTAACTGACAAATTCCATTGCGCATTAAAATGTCCTTTAATCCAATTAAGAAGTAGTCCTTAGACTTAAAGGTGGATTAAAGGGAAATTTTCCCAAAAACCTGACCATTCGAGTCCCTTATAATTTCCAACCTATGTTGCCTCACGTTTTGCTATCAAAGTCATTATTCAGAGATTAAGTAAACGCTAAAGCAGAGTCTTTAAAGATTTACTACTGTAAACAAGAGCAATGCACGCATGGGGGTCTGTGATGTAATCTCTTTAATTGAATTAATGGGGCCATTTCCTTTACCAAACGAAGCTTAAACTTTAGAGATGTTAGCCTTTTAATCTGCTAGTAAATCCTGATGCGATATCATCGTGGTAGTGGGACAACGGAAATCTTTGCGAGGAAAGATATAGTGAAACGGTCGCTTCCGAAGCAAAAATCTGGCCGATAACATCATTATTTACAATTTACAAGGTCCTAATTACACCCACTGGTCACAACAACCTGTAGTCGCACCATACGGTATAGGAAAGACCTAAAGAGCTTCAGTAAACATTGGAGTTTATATCTTATAATCTCGTAATTGAAATCGCACACACAAAATACCGTCGCATAATAGGAAACACAAGAATGTTGACTGCACTAGGGGCGCCGCTATATAGCCGAACTTACATTCACTGATCAAATAGTTTCAACAGTAATTTTCAGAAGTGTCACAGTTTCCAAAAAATTTCAAATATGCAGTCAGGAATACATTCCCTTGTAATGTGGTGTTTGATGCAGTGATGTACTAATAATATTAATATAACAGTTGAAATCAACACAAGAAAATATTTTAAATAATAAGATGCGAGGAAGCGGATTCCTTTCAAGACTGTTTCATTCCAATTACAAATAACTGCGCTAAGCCCAGTGCCGTCGTCTTCCCTTATCCAAAGGCGAAGTGTACGCTAATGATTTACACTAAGAAGACGACTTATAGCAATTATTTGTATAATTACAAAGGGCTACCGAACTAAAACCAAAACACTCCAAAGGCCCTTTAAATAGTGATCGATGCAATTGACAGAACACTTTCGAGACCTTTAAGAAACATTTAAACAGGTCTCTAAACTGACGTACCTTACAAATTCCCTATTTAACTTCCAATTGCTCTGCCTAACAAAAGAGCAACGCGGACATGAAACGGCCTCTGAATGAAACGGGAACAATGGCTCGCCCCCAGGCCTCCGCCCATTTAAACAAACAGTAAGTCATTCCCTTTAAATCCGCTTCGGTCGTTCAAGAGAAAGTGTCAAGGTTTGGAATGCCGCCCGGGACTAGTTATTATAATGGGTGGCAGCTGGTAGGGTAGCACATGCTCAAATATAATCCTAGCCTGGGGATAACTCCCACGGGATCACTGATTCACGGGGCTGTTAGTGTTGATATGTAAACTGCGAAATGAGCGCCGATTCAGTCGGTGGAAAACAAACTTCTGTGAAATCCATGGAAGGAAAAGCACTACAGAACTTCTAGCCGAAACAATGTTGTTGAAAGCGAACGAAAATGTAAAAATAGTCCCATATAGGGCCTAATACGTAAGATGTGAATTCATTTTCATTACATTAAATTTTTAGAAACACCAGAAAGATGTCTCCCAGAGGAGGTTATGAGAGAAGGTTATAGGGACTGCTCAACGGAAGTATTTAATTTCCTAATGACATCGATTGGGTTGGACAATACTCATCCTTTAGTCTCTGGACTGAAAAATCATTTAGAAAAGCGAGAGAAGTCTTTGGAATGGAGGTTGGTTGGGATTCTAATATGATAATTATTTTGTTACATTATGTCAACTTATCAGCGTTCTGGTGAATTACTCGTAACGCTGCAAAGTACTACTTTGAAGCGTTGTGAGCTATAGGATGGACCGCTGCAAAGTAATCAATGACATGGAAACAACTTCAATTACCGTATTCCATTTGTTCCAATGTATTATTCCCATTTATATTAATGAGTGCTGCTTTATTATCCAGTTTGCAGTGACGCGACTAGCTACTGTATGTATATAATTGTTTAACGTGTACTGTAATCTACTATGGCGAGACTTCCAATAGAAACACTTATGACCACAAATGACCAAAGAAAATGGCAACAGTGTTCAGTAAAACTGAACGGACACAGACGGTGTATAAGTTTGCTTCAGTCGACTTTAGTCAAAATGGATTAATGATTTATCACAACCAAGCAGGAGATAACTTCCAATAAACTTTAATTAGATTTAAATGTATAATTAATACTGTGTACCTGCTAATAAATTTCACTTATATTAGATATAGTACATGATTAAAATGTATAAATGAGTATCCATAGAATCCTTTCTTCACATACCGAACGCTGAGAAGTTGACAAAATGTAACAAAATTACATACATCATTGTGTGCAAAGGTCACTTTTCAGCGTTAAAGACCCTTGTTTATTTATGTAAACTTCCCTCGCTGCGCTCGCTTGGTACTTAAATAAACTCGGGTCATAACGCTGCAAAGTGCTACTTTGCACACAATGATGTAAATACATAGTTATTACAACTCTAACTGATTAATTTATAAAATAAAATATAAAAAATGAAAATC
>JAUCBJ010001753.1:0-28405 GCA_032718475.1 Nemertoderma westbladi
CAAATAAACGATTAATATCCCTGCTGAGTATAATTCCTGTGAACAAATAAACGATTAATATCCCTGCTGAGTATAATTCCTGTTAACAAATAAACGATTAATATCCCTGCTGAGTATAATTCCTGTGAACAAATAAACGATTAATATCCCTGCTGAGTTTAATTAATTTGAACAAATAACGATTAATATCCCTGTGCAATAATTTTTTGCAAAATTTTCCTATATTTTCATCTATCTCATCAAGAGTCGATTTTTATCAAGATTCCAAATTTGAAAACCATTTAGCAAGATCTGTCTTACTTCTCGATATATGGCTGTCTGTCCATTTTACTGTCGGTTTGTCCGTCAGTATGTCTGTCCGTCAATAAAAAGCATGCTATCTGTCTAAAAAATTCCCTGTATGGGTTTTCGTGTTCGGTGACTTCATTTCTAATGTTATTAATAAATTTGGCCTTGTCGGTTCTGTCTGTATGCCTGTCAGTCTGCCTGTCAAAATATAACCAACAGTCTGACAGCCAAACAGACAATTTGGAAGTCATCAAATGTTAAAATTGACACTCGAAATGAATTCTGCGACCAGGAAAACCCCTATAGCTAAACTTTTAGGTAGATGGTGTGCCTTTTTCTTATATTTGACAGACAGATAGTCAGAAAGACCGACAGTTCCTGTTACCCCCCATATTGGATATTATTTGCAGGATATATGCGATAGTGAATAGATAAAGTAGATATGAAAAATAGATATTTTTATATACGATATAATTAACAATATATTTTATTGTAACAGGAATGGGGGCGGGGGGGGGGGGGGGGGTGGGACGTTTCAGGCCGCTGATCCATCAGCGAACTGTTATAAAATTATACTCGGTCCGTGTTCAAAATGTCTGGTGTGGATATGTGCTATTGTCAGAAGCAAATTATTATTAAGTAAATACAGTAGTGTTAAAGCTTTTGCGGCAAAAATGTATCGTTTTTGTGTCAAGTTTTTGTTTATTTTGGTATAGAGCTCTAGTGATGAAATTACCAGCCATTGGTCAGTATTTTCTTTGTCCCGTGTGTAAAAGCTTTTGCGGATATAACCAGTCATTTTCTCCGCAATGTACCGTGTAGGTGCTTTTAGCGGACATAACAAGCCATTTTTACCCGTTATGTCTGTATGTGTGCTTTAGCGGACATAACTAGCCATTCTGCCGCAATTCGCTTAATACTCTAAAAGATGACTCAGATGACGCAATCTGTCAGCTGATTTACTGCCAACGCGGAACCTGAATCTCTCTTTGTTCTTTGTTCGGCTCAGCCAATCAGAGCGATTTTCACTTTGTGTTGGACAGTGCCTACAGAAACCCACGCAATTCAGTCAGTGTGTATCTTTCTAAGCCCAGAACACCGGCTTAGGATTCTTCTGTACTTCTGTGGAAGTTTCAGACTTTGACCTAAACATCAGAAACATCAGATGGCTTTGATTAAAAGAACGTAAAACTATTAACGCAATTCAACTACTGAATCATTGCTGAATCATACTTCATATCTGAATCGCCACACCGCGGCACTACGCAACGCGATTCAACTACACATACTGACTGTTCACCGCATTATTTGATTCTGTTATTAATTGGTGTTACGTGTTATGTTGGTATATATTTCTGATATATTTGGAGAATACCGATGAATAATCATAAAACCCTCAATCTCTTTGATTACTAAAGGTTAGAGGAACAGGTTTACCGGTAGCAACTGCGACTTACATTATAGTGGTTTTTGTGTGAATTGAATGCTATTTCATAATCCCTACATGTGTCAGTTGCGATCCTCCTTATATATGATCAAATTCAGTGACGGTCGGCAGATCAGTGCGCAGTAGTGTGAACTAGTCGTGTGAAGTAGTGTGAAGGTTAATAAAGCATCTCCTAAAGAATGCGCTTTTTACGAAACTCAGTAGCCATCCAGTTGTGATTAGTATAAGTCATAACTCTGTTTTATACTTAAAGCGCCACGTCCTAAAGGAACTGTTAATATTTCCCCGAAAGTAAATATATTGTCAGAGATTATATATTAACGATCAATCGAATAATACAGTAGGTCTACACTGCAATCACTATCAAAGCATCCGAATCCAGTCTCCCTTAACTGTGGGTGAATGGTCGCGCACAGGCTGGCTTCGGCTGATGTACCTTCAGTACATTAAATAATTGATATACAAAAAGACACCTAAAATTGGCAGGTTAAACTGCTAAAGGTCTAAAAGCGCGAACATTAATAGTTTTAAAACTCTTGATTGCACGTAGGCAATAAATTCGAATGTACCGGTCGGACGGTAACCTGTAGGCCTAACTACCTAACCACCGGAACCGGTACTTGCGGGTACCAGTATTAGTTCGATTGTGATATATTGTATATTGTAGGCTGTTAGGGGATTAGGGATTGATCACCCCTTATTCCTTTGTATGGTTTACTTGTTTCTGTCAGTTTTATTTATCTGTAAGTGTAATATTGAGCAGAACTGCAGAAGGCGTGTAAGCCTGCTCAGATTGTACAAGATAATTTGTAGGCTGGATTGTTGTCTGGCTGTTGTTAGGTCTCCGAAGAGATTGCAGTGTGTGTAGAGTGTATGTCCGATAAAGTGCTAGTTAGGAAGGTGGGGGCATCCAGTGTTGTAAGGTAAATCCCCTCCGAAAGAATAAGTCGTACTACTCGGTTAGAACGCATACTAACTAACCATTTCGGAGTCTGCATATACTGTAGTTTATTTAGGCTTGATAGTAGTCTGCCAGCATTTGGTTTGTATTTTGTTTGTGTAGTCTGTACGGGTAGCGTAATATTTATTATTCAGAGTTTATGCGATTATTCGCAACATACACAACCCCAAGTTTATTCCTACAGTAATTGTGCTTGTTATACATACCGTTATAGTTAAATTAACCCCGGTACTACATCAGGGCTGTTTGGCGTAGGTAAAGACTGGTGATTTTATGCTCTAGTCACTCCAGCAGATACCGTGGTTCTTTTGGCTGTACAAGTATATTTAACTGCTGGTTATTTGTTTTATAAGTACTTGTACCTAATTTAGGGTTTAGTGTACAGTGCTTTCCGAAGGTAATTAGTTTGTAGGCAGTATATTTGTGTTGTAAAGTGGTTAATAGGCACGTTAGCTATAGTTGGCTGCGGTAATTAACTTCTAGGTAGGGACATTCCGGGTACATAACGTAGTACTTATAGAGCTGTAAAGCTAGAGACTATAAGTCATCAGACGGTGGTATTTTCTTATCTAAACAACGCAATATATTTACTACTGCTTTATTATTTTCAAGTACCGTAGTTTCCTGTCCGTTTGTAATAACCAGAAAACTCTAACCCTTTGTTAGGCTGGTTTGTAGATTTCCTGTAAAATTTCCTGTAAAATTACCCTAAAATCTGTACGTGTAATTTTTTTTGTGTGTTTATTTAGAGATTGTAATCTCACCCTGCAATTGTACGTAATTTGTAGTAATAAGTAACTTAGAACTTAGAATTATTTGTTTTAGTGTCCAATAAGTAGCACTCCACTGAGAGCATTCAGCTTCTGTGAAGTGACTCCTTACCTAGAAATAATAACATTTATTTCAAATATTGTAACAAAACCCATTAAACGGGTATATATATATTATAAATCAACTCAAACCGATTTATAAAATAGTAGGCCTGTCATCCATCAATTAGGTCTTAATATCAGTTGGACTACTGCTTAAATAACAGTAATAAAGTAAAGGAAAGTAATCCTAAAATTCAGAAATTCAGTTATTATGAAATAATTGACATTACCGGTATTTATAGTAGGCTTATTATATTTATTTATATAAATTTATGCTGAAATTATATACCGGTATTCTGTAATTAATTCTAGTCTATAATTATACTTATATATACTATAAGTGTAAGCTGTATACCGGTATTCATGGTAGGCTTATTATATATTTATATATATTTATGCTGAAATTATATATACCGGTATTCTGTGATAAACCCTAGTCTGTAATAATACTTATATATATACTATAAGTGTATACCGGTATTCTAATATATTATATGTATATCACGTTACACTGAGTAACGGTATCGGTAATTAATTACTAGGCTTATAGTTGATACTGAATTACTAGACTTGCTTTAACTGTCATTATAGTAGTAGGCATTCAACTGTAAATTAAATCATGTCTGACACACAACAAACACTGTCAGATAGTCTCTTAGAAAGTGTTAGAATGAGTGTTAGACAGTGTCTTAAAAAGATCTGTGACCAAGATCAAGGTATAGAACATCCCAGACCAAAGTCCAAGTCCCCTCCTACTGTAAGAAGGGTCATCCCTCCAGTAGTAGTATCAGACCCTAGGCTAGTAAAGCACCATAGGTCTATTATAGGCACTCGGGCTCAAGTTAAGCGGGACCAAGAAGCAGCTGTTAAACAGCAGCCGCACCCGAAACGAGAACTTATTTCTCAACAGCCAGATAGCTCCAGTAGTTCAGATACTGTAGAGTTGACACCCGAGATCGGAGCAAGGATGACAGAAGCGGTTTATCCAGATCCACTTCTAATTCTTCCTGGAGCCGTACTCGCTAGAGTATTGATCGCTGTGGAAGAACATCCAATCGATTGGGCGAGAAGTAAGCGATCGACCAGGGACAGTTATGCGGGATACACGATGGAGGAACTGAAGTCTATTATCGAGACGCAATGGAACTTCCCCGGACCCGGACTCCCGTTTAAATTATCGGAAGCTGCCTGGGAAGACTTATACAGGATGGGAGTAGTAAGAGACACTCAAGATCCAGCTGTGTGGAAGAGGTCGGCAGCAGAATACATCCAGGGATTCTTCAGCTCTTTGGAGCGCTTAGAGGAACACCTGTTTCAACAACGTCAAAGACCTCAAGAGCAGGAAGAGCTGCTTTATCAAGTTCGAGAACGAATCTTAAGGATCAGACTAATCCTTTCAGCCTTTGAGGAAGCCTCGAAGAGAAGCCAAGACACGTCGTTGCAGGTTGCCGTAAAGACTTGGTTCCAGCGGGTGGGTCTCAAAGTTCAAGGAACGGCCCAGTGGAAAATTCAGCTGGCTGAGCGCTCAACCCACGGAGAATCAATAGACGCTACCTTTTCTCAAGTGGAAAGCGAAGCGACATTGGAGAAACCTCAGAAGAAGGACGCTATTGACATCTATCTGTCGGACTATCAACGATTTATAGGTGACAAAGAGTTGAGGAGACGGCTGGCTGGACTTCACCCTACTAGTGAAGGAGCCACATTTGTGTTAGACGCATTAGATGCGGAAATGTTAGTCGCAGAGCAGGCTAAATTTGATGAAAGCATCCTCCTCGCTAGGGAACAGGAAGAACAATTAAAGAAAAAACGGATAGAAGACAGAAAGGTAGCAGCAGTGGCAGCGGCAGAAGTTCAAAGAAAGACGGCAGCTGCAACGGCAGAGGCAGAGGCTGAAAGAAAAGCGGCAGCGGCAGCGGCAGCGGCAGAGGCAGCTGAAAGAAAGGTAGCAGCGGCAGAAGCGGAAAGAAAGGTGGCAGAGGCAGTGGTAGAAGCAGAGCGGAAAGCATCTGAAGAGACAATCCAACTAGAGTTGGAAAATCTTCAAGAGAAGCAAGATTGTTTCAATAAACAAAGAACAGCTAAGTATATGCAGATGATAAGTCGATCTACTCCCAAGAGACAGGGATTTACATCATCTGATGAAGGCGATACAACAGATCCTGAAGGCGGAGGAAATAGATCTCGTTCCAGCAGACGTAGAAGAACGCCTCACCATCAGAAATTGCCTAATTTGCCCCCAGCTGTGAGAAGGCAACTAGCTAGTGCAGACTTAGGTAGTACAGAACCCACAGACCAAATTATTAGAGTAGAAAGACTCCCTACTATAGTAGATGAGCCTGAAATAATTAGGCCTGTTCTCGAAGCCACCCCTTCTGTGATAGAGACCCCTGTACTTCCAGAACCTAACTCTAAATTCCCTTTGCACAGTACTAAACTACCTGTAACCAGTAGGACTGTTCCAGAGTCAATTCCAGTCCTGGACGCCGAGCGAGACATTAACGAATTATCGCCCGTCGTCCCTCGTCTACCCGCTACTATGTTGGCGGCTCCCGCTTCGGCGGTAGAGTGGGTGGATGAGCGACGGCGGGGGATGGATATTCTCCTCGGGCAGATGGAGGAGAATCAGGCACGCTCCTCCCAGCAGGTCCGAGAGTTGGAGGGGACTGTTCAACAGATCAAGGGAACAGTAAGGGAAAGTAGGTTAGAGTTGCAAGAAGTGCAGCAGAGTATCGCGTTAGAACGCGATAAATTAGTAAACACACAAAGGGGTATACCACCACCCCCTGTAACAATGTGTCAACCTGTTAGGTCTGAAGTATTTCATGCGCAAGGTGTGGAGCCTACACGCATCTATACTGCTAGTGAAGTAGAAACTCCTATAGTAAACCCTATTAAGGGTAATTATAAACCTGTTGACAGTGATATTCCATATAGACCTGATCATAATCCTGGAAATTTATATACCAATAACTCGATATTAAATAACACGATGGCCCAAGAAAGTTTTACGCTTCAAATGGCTAGAACCGAAGCCCGTCAAGCGGTAAAAGTGGGAGAGATCGTCAAGTTCAATGGAGATGAGATGAAATGGTTACCTTTTAATGAATATTACAAAGATAACATATAGAACTCTGTACTATCTAACAGAGAGAAACTTAGATTCCTCATCGAGTGTTTGGAAGGACCTCCCAAGTTAATGGCGTTAAAGTTTATTGGACATCCAGATGGATTAAGACAAGTTTGGGATACACTAAACATCAGGTATGGTAATAGGACAAACATAGCTAGGTATTTGTATGCAAAATTGGTAGCACCCCGAAAGTTCCTTAGCAGCGGGATTATAGAGTTTTCCGATGAGATTCAGGAGATCTGTAGACAACTAGATTGGTTAGGTAAGTCTCATGAATACCAGAATTCTATGGTTGTAGGAGCCTTAGCATCAGCTTTGCCAAAGGGTGAAGTAGGTACTCGCTGGGACAAAAAGGTTCTCTATTTGATGGACCAACAACATAGAGATCCAACCATGACGGACCTTCTGTCATTCTTAAACCGAGAGGTAAGATTACAACTCCTAAAACAGTCTAGAGAGAAAACTCCTGAAAGTGAGGTAAGTGAAAATCCCGTTTCTAGGAGAAAGGTAACACCAGTGTGTTATACAGACGACGGCAAAGACCAAACCTCCCACGAGGAGAACAGCGGGAAAGACACCGAAAGATCTTATTATGTCAACAAAGTACCTAAAGACGTAAGTAAATTTAAGTCTCGAACCAGTGACAGGAGAGAACAGGTAACAACAACTTCTCCTACGTCTCCTAAAAGAATTCATGGAAGAAAGCCCGAGGAAAGAACAAGTGTGCACCACACAGCACAGGTTAAAGTAAGTAACATCAAGCCCAAATGTGTATTGTGTGACGGGCCCCATCGCTTGAGTGGGTGTGATGAATTCTTAAAGAAATCCCTAAAGGATAGACATGATGTCATGTGGGATAAGCGGTTGTGTTATAATTGTCTCAGATGAGGACACCAATGGCGGACCTGTTACTCAGATGCTAGGTGTGCTAAGTGCGGCGCGAAACATCATATCTTGCTGCACACAGAATTTGAAAGAACCCGCACGAGTCAGGTAAGTGAGCCCGAACTACATGTCCAATTCAGTGATGTGAACGACACTGACCACAGCTCTGAGATGGAAGGATTCTACACAGACGAATTCTCCGATGAAAATGAATCCTGTTATATGACAAACACCGCGGTGTATCGAGCGCTTACGTATGAGACTGAAACCGATAGCGAGCTTCCCCTAACTATTCCGGACCGACAACCATCTTGGAGAGTGCCAACTTCCAACGTAGGAATCCGGGAATTTCCCGTAGTGCAGTTGAGAGTCCACGGGTTAAAAAAGAGCTATATAGTGAACGCCCTCCTTGACTCCGGCAGCACAGGAACATTCATCGACAAAGAACTAGCCGAAGACTTCTTTGCTGGACAACCCAAGTTCCGAACTAAGTTGAACCTTTCAGGAATTATGCAGGTTTGGAAATCTACAGTAGCTACAGACTACTATGTAGGCGCGTTGTCCACCCCCCAGGATGAACTAGGAGAACACAGTATAAGGTCAGTAAAAATGGTGGAGATAAAGAACTTTGCTACCAGCCAAGGGGAACCTTATAACTGGGATGAAGACGATTTCACCCAGCAGCATGAGATACCTAGATTCAACACCGACTACCCAGGGGTACAGATACTCATCGGCCAAAATGCGCATGAGGCGCTTGAGACATTAGAGAAACGGCCTGCTCGACCGCAACCATTGCAAACCTATGCGGGAAGAACAAGAGTAGGTTGGTACTTCACTGGACCTTCCCGTAGGACGCTCATGGAAAGGCTACCCAAAGATCAGGTCCATCGGGTGAGTGAATGGGAAGAAGACATCAGTGAGGGAGAGACAATCACAACTGAGGGAACACCATACTCCTCAGATAATGACGATATTAACTCTAATGTAGATCAATGGAGACATTGCCTTGGGACGATTAATCCAGCCGACATCGCTTCCAGAGGAGCAACTCCTCAAGAACTGATAGATACTCCAGACTGCCGGGTGGGCCCGACTTCCTAAGTAAAGAAGAGGATGAATGGCCTCCTCATCTCACCACGGCTGAGATTAGACAAGCCAAGGGAGCGGAGAAAGTCAAACCTAAAACCCAGACGAGTAAATCAAAGTTATCGACAATGTCGACACCGAAAGGGAAATGATCCTATTTAAATATCATACCCAGCGGAGTCGGAACAATAAACTGAGAATCGAACACGAAAATTCTATTCGAAACCAACTCGAAAGAGAAGACGTTAAAGAACCGGATAAACGCAGTGACTTCAACGTATATTTGGAATTCTTGAGAGAGACGTTGTAAAACTGGAGAAAGATCACCAGCGTTTCCCCTACAAGACGTGCGTCTTTGGTATTATTACGATGAATGCCCTAGACCCAACCAACAAACGGAAAGACAAACATCCGCGGAGACGTTGCGCTAAACACAGTTTTACTTGCTATATTTATTGGAGTTTCGAGCGAAACTTGTTCGATGTATCAACTACGCTCGCTCGACTCAAACGATCCTTAAATAAACCCATGATCGGAGTTCCGGAATACTCAGTCAGACCTCCTCATTCCCTGGTGAGACCTCAGACTCTTGATCCTAATAGTATGACGGATCCTCTTGAACTGCACTCACTGTTCAAAGATCTAGTGTTACCCGAACAATTAGTCGGTGGCACTCCGGTTGTGGGCTCCCTAGATATTCGCCCATCTTACCTAGCCGGATTGGGACGCGGACACCTAATATCGCCATTCAACCGTATAATGGTCCCTGTTTAACCCGATATAATCTGTCACCGAAGTGGAGGAGAAAATTGTACGCACGCGTTAGACACTATTCGATAAAAGATCGGAAAAGGAACCTACGATTGCTTAGAAAAACGTAAATTGCAGCAACAAGTCCAAGCGGTAAACGAATTAGCTTTATATCAGTTCGATCGGGAAATCAAGAATCTCTAAGAAGATATCGAACTTGGACGACCCTACTCTCTAAACGAGTTTTAGACGAATGCTTCCAACTACAAGCGGAGGAAAATCAGCTCGAGGAGAAGCATATCGATTTCGACAGAGCCCGAGAACGCGAGTCGGAAAGAACCATCAAACCGAGGAAATTTCTCACTATACATGGTCCACCTACCGCTCTTGTGCAGACGAATCATCAGGGACCAGTAAGAGCTGCTGTCTTGAAACGCGCTCTGAAGGTTGTTCGACCTCGTTCCACTGAGGTTGATACCGATCAACCGAGTACCTCGACCGGCGGATACACCGACCGTCATCCTAAACCTTCCGATGCAATTGTATTGCACCCTTCACCCAGGAGTTAAGCCCTCCTAGTAAAGTGGCTCGCCCCAAAGAGAAAAGGACTCTTGCTAGCCTCAAAAAACTGCGTAAATGCCGTTCGCGTAAGAAGGACTAACTGTTTAGAGTATTTTTATATTTTAGAAACTGTGATTTTTTATATTTTATAGAATTAAATCCCATTTTCTGGGAGCGGTGTAAAAGCTTTTGCGGGATATAACTGGCCCTTTTCTCCGCAATGTACTGTGTAAGGTGTTTTTAGAGGACATAACTAGCGATTTACCCGCTGTGTTAAATGTTAAAATTGACACTCGAAATGAATTCTGCGACCAGGAAAACCCCTATAGCTAAACTTTTAGGTAGATGGTGTGCCTTTTTCTTATATTTGACAGACAGATAGTCAGAAAGACCGACAGTTCCTGTTACCCCCCATATTGGATATTATTTGCAGGATATATGCGATAGTGAATAGATAAAGTAGATATGAAAAATAGATATTTTTATATACGATATAATTAACAATATATTTTATTGTAACAGGAATGGGGGCGGGGGGGGGGGGGGGGGTGGGACGTTTCAGGCCGCTGATCCATCAGCGAACTGTTATAAAATTATACTCGGTCCGTGTTCAAAATGTCTGGTGTGGATATGTGCTATTGTCAGAAGCAAATTATTATTAAGTAAATACAGTAGTGTTAAAGCTTTTGCGGCAAAAATGTATCGTTTTTGTGTCAAGTTTTTGTTTATTTTGGTATAGAGCTCTAGTGATGAAATTACCAGCCATTGGTCAGTATTTTCTTTGTCCCGTGTGTAAAAGCTTTTGCGGATATAACCAGTCATTTTCTCCGCAATGTACCGTGTAGGTGCTTTTAGCGGACATAACAAGCCATTTTTACCCGTTATGTCTGTATGTGTGCTTTAGCGGACATAACTAGCCATTCTGCCGCAATTCGCTTAATACTCTAAAAGATGACTCAGATGACGCAATCTGTCAGCTGATTTACTGCCAACGCGGAACCTGAATCTCTCTTTGTTCTTTGTTCGGCTCAGCCAATCAGAGCGATTTTCACTTTGTGTTGGACAGTGCCTACAGAAACTCACGCAATTCAGTCAGTGTGTATCTTTCTAAGCCCAGAACACCGGCTTAGGATTCTTCTGTACTTCTGTGGAAGTTTCAGACTTTGACCTAAACATCAGAAACATCAGATGGCTTTGATTAAAAGAACGTAAAACTATTAACAATTCAACTACTGAATCATTGCTGAATCATACTTCATATCTGAATCGCCACACCGCGGCACTACGCAACGCGATTCAACTACACATACTGACTGTTCACCGCATTATTTGATTCTGTTATTAATTGGTGTTACTGTGTTATGTTGGTATATATTTCTAATATATTTGGAGAATACCGATGAATAATCATAAAACCCTCAATCTCTTTGATTACTAAAGGTTAGAGGAACAGGTTTACCGGTAGCAACTGCGACTTACATTATAGTGGTTTTTGTGTGAATTGAATGCTATTTCATAATCCCTACATGTGTCAGTTGCGATCCTCCTTATATATGATCAAATTCAGTGACGGTCGGCAGATCAGTGCGCAGTAGTGTGAACTAGTGTGAAGTAGTGTGAAGGTTAATAAAGCATCTCCTAAAGAATGCGCTTTTTACGAAACTCAGTAGCCATCCAGTTGTGATTAGTATAAGTCATAACTCTGTTTTATACTTAAAGCGCCACGTCCTAAAGGAACTGTTAATATTTCCCCGAAAGTAAATATATTGTCAGAGATTATATATTAACGATCAATCGAATAATACAGTAGGTCTACACTGCAATCACTATCAAAGCATCCGAATCCAGTCTCCCTTAACTGTGGGTGAATGGTCGCGCACAGGCTGGCTTCGGCTGATGTACCTTCAGTACATTAAATAATTGATATACAAAAAGACACCTAAAATTGGCAGGTTAAACTGCTAAAGGTCTAAAAGCGCGAACACCGTGGTCTCTATGTTATTTTTCCGGCCAATCAGCACAATTTTCACTTTGCCAATTCTTGGGGCCTTGTTTTCATATGAATATGTCGCAGTGCGGCAAAATCATTCATTCTGACTTCTTCCCAAGACCATCAGCGGCTAGAATTAACTGCCGGCACCGCATATTTTATACTGTTATTCATTGTTTTTTGGTAACATATTTAATGGATGTTTATACATACAGTATTTGGAGAATACGTACGAATAATCGATAATTCCCCCTAACTTTCTTTATTATTGAGGTAAGCAGAAGGGAACATTAGTAACAATTGCTTGGCTCAAATTACAGTGGTCTGTATGAATTTTTTGCTATTTCATAACCCCAACATAAGCGAGCTAAATTTCACCTTATATATGAGTAAAATTAGTAACAGTCGGCAAATTAATGTGTTTCAGTACTATTGTCAGTAAAGGGAGTGCGAGTGAATAATTATACATTCCTAAAGAATATAAACACTGTGCTGTCTCATGACCCTCCATTGTAATTAGTATAAGTCATCGCTCTGCGTGGTATTTAAAGCGCAGCATCTAAAGGAACTGTTGATATTTTCCCTGAAAATAAACATAGTTTTTAGAGATTATATACTGTAGTAGAGATCAATCGAATAATACAAATTATCCTACCCCACTCTCGTCTATAGAATTCACTCTCCCACACTTCTAAAAGCAAAATATTCCTCTAAACGCCACTGCTCAGCTCATGACTGTACTCCTCCGAACCTTTAGGAGCCCCCTCGACAGCGGGATACTTACTGTAAAACTCTCAGGTCATATAACACTGACTGACTCACTCACTCACTGATAAACTGACTCATCACTCACTGATAATAATCCAGGTTCAGGCACTTCCTGCCTGGCGTTTTTGAAGAAATTTTGCAAGTACAGTACATTGCTTTGGTGTTTCATAATCGCGCTACAAAATTTCAGATCGATTCTACACTGTAAAAAGTGTCTTGTCTAAAAAAAATGTTAAAAAAAAAAAAAAAAAATGTTAAAAAAAAAATAAATAAATAAAAAAAATGTAAAAAAAATGTTAAAAAAATGTTCAAAAAGACAAGAATCCCGTGTCAATAGTTAGCCACAAATCTGAGTGTCAAATTAGCAAGAATTTATTGTCAATATAATTGGCAAGAATTTCTGGTTGTATTGACAAGAATACTTGCAATCCTTGACAAGAATATCTTGTTAAATCTGCAAAATTCTTTCCATTTTGGCTATAAATATAGACAATTTTATTGACAAATATTCTTGTTAAAATCATCGGATATTAATTATATAGTTTCTTGTACAACACACACCACACATATGGTGAAACCTCAATAATATAATAAAGAAAGAAATCTATTCGTAATGAAATTATTTTACTTTATAATATCTTTATAAACAAAGGCAGATATTTATTGCATGAGAATAGTAATTATGAATTAATAACAATTAAATTAAAGGCAACTAAAAAAAAAATAGCATACTTAATAATAATTAAAAAACGGCGGATATTCCTCTGCTGCGTTTCAATACTTTTTACAACCTCAACTGTTTCATCTTCATTTGTAGTTGTAACGGAATACAACAATTTGCTTTCTGTATAGTTAATGCTGATAGTAAATAAGATAGGTAGTTAATATATAACTTGCCCATTTTGGCAAGCCATTATATTTAACTTGCCAGTTTGGGCAAGTTAAAATATAACTTGCCCATTTTGGCAAGCTAATATATTTAACTTGCCCGTTGGGGCAAGTTAAAATATAACTTGCCCATTTTGGTAAGCTAATATATTTAACTTGCCAGTTTGGGCAAGTTAAATTATAACTTGCCCATTTTAGCAAGGTAATATATTTAACTTGCCAGTTTGGGCAAGTTAAATTATAACTTGCCCATTTTGGTAAGCTAATATATTTAACTTGCCAGTTTGGGCTGGACGCAACACCCGCCTTGGCGAATTAATATACCGCCTCAATGTTAAATTCTCAATTTAGGGAAAGGAGCAGGTTACAGTAGCACGTTATTTTAACCAAAACAATAAACTAAACACAATAGAACAGGTTGCAGTTTTATTTTTGAGAGTATTCAGCTGTGTCCAATTTCCCCTGGAGAGGGATGAATTTTTATTGCGTCCAGTTTCCCCCCCTATCTGTAATATATATTTTGGTTGGGGAGTAAATTTGCTCACTTCGTCAGGCGAATATACATTGTTTGTCAGTCCGTTTGGTCAAGCGAATAAATACATTTCATGGTTCAAATCATCGAATTACCAAACCCTAAACAAATTTAAACAACTTAGAACTTACTTAATTTATTGGTACAAATTATAATACACATCTTAACAAAATAGGATTGTATTTGAAACATATATTTTGACCTACTAACCTAAAAATGGTGGGTCAAATTTTTTAATTTTAATCACATAACTGCCTAAATACACCCCAATAACTATTCTTGCTTTATATATAAACATAATATTTTTTCATAAAAACCAAAACTAACTAGAATGAATAAAAATGTGAATTAAATCTATAAATAATTTCTAAAATTTTTTAAGCCATATTTCTAAATAGGAAATAGCGAATATTGAAAAATGCAAATTTTCTATACAATTTGAGAGATCAATCGAATAGAGATCAATCGAATAATACAAATTAGCCTACCCCACTCTCGTCTATAGAATTCACTCTCCCACACTTCTAAAAGCAAAATATTCCTCTAAATATACGCCACTGCTCAGCTCATGACTGTACACCTCCGAACCTTTAGGAGCCCCCTCGACAGCGGGATACTTACTGTAAAACTCTCAGGTCATATAACACTGACTGACTGACTCACTCACTGATAAACTGACTCATCACTCACTGATAATAATCCAGGTTCAGGCACTTCCTGCCTGGCGTTTTTGATGAAATTTTGCAAGTACATTGCTTTGGTGGTTCATAATCGCGCTACAAAATTTCAAATCGATTCTGTGTGTGGTATTCGATATATATCGTTTTTTTGACATTAATTTGTGACGAAATTAAATGTATATAGACATTCATTGACCGCTGTTCTCAATGAAAAATGGCTTATGTAATGGATTTCTATACAGGCTTAGTACAAATCGATGAGGTTGCCAATATTTCTGTAATTAGTTCACCCATACTGTTTGTTTAGGCCCTACCACTCTCTGCAGCTCTGGCAAAGTTGAATTTCTCCATAGTCTACTGTATAGCATTACTGTGTGTTTAATATTTCACACAGCTAGCTGATGGTGGCCTTCACACTCGACCCAAAGAGAATTTGTAATGTTACCTATACCAGGTGAATGAACAGTGTGTTAAGTACTATTGCACTGTACTCTCATCTAATAATAATTGTTTTATTTAGAATAGATAACAGACATCCCCTCCCTACAATTAATACTCAAAATTCAAACATAGACATCAAATCTTTTTAAAAAGATACCTTTTCCATGTTTTTTTCAGACCAAAAATTTCAAAAAGTTTTTTCGTAGCCAGTACTGCCAATCGATTCCCTATAAAAAAATAACGCAATTTTTTTTTCAAAATTTTAAGTTTGCCTAATTTTTTAGGGGTACTTTTTTTCGATCCGCTATAACTGCGGAACGCTTGGTCTAAATTTGATGTGGTTTTTATTTTTCAACTTAATTCGATGTCCTCTTTCAGCTATCCATGTTTCGAAACCCCAAACATCGCCGTTCAAAAATTAATTTTTTCTAGTTCGAGAATTTTACCAATTTCAAAAAAGTTGCAATATTTTATTAACGCCTTTACGGAATGCGATGGAGGTTTGTATTTCTACTATTTTTACTATATTTTTAATATTAATGTTTTTAATAACGCCAATTCGTAACCAGGCACTCTTGATTTGTAACCGGGAACTCATATTTGTTAAACGACTCGTAGATTTGTAACTAGAAACTCAGATTTGTTACCAGGATCTCAAATTCGTAACCGCTATAACAGTTGACTGTTTTTTATGAAATAGAAAAGGTCGGTTCCTTATCGGGCCGCAAGGCCCTTCACTAGTAAATATTCGGTAATCTTATATCATCCTAGGGATCTCCTAGGGATTATCCTAGGGAAGAAAGAGCGTGCAGTCGTTCTTTCAAGTCAGAACATGTTACTGTCAGCGTGAAGTCGCTGATAGTAACATGTTCTACATCTGCAGCCATTGTCCACAGAAATATGGCTGTATGGAGAAGAGATTACCAACTTTATTTGGTCATGCAGTTGTTCAGTAGTCTATATAAATAAAGCAAAGGAAAAGGCAAGAAACAAGGTTAAATACTACACGCCCCGTCACGGGGTAATCATTCGAATCAATTGTACTACACCTATATTTTTAGAATATTAACTAGTGATGACATGCAATACAGCAATAGGCCTACAAAACGAAAGCTGGAACAGATGTTGCGGTCGCAGCCATCTTATAGAAATAATTGACCATTATCACCAACATGGCCCGAGTTTATATTTATGTTAAATGGATATAATATTCATCTTCAAGGATTACCCGCAAGAGGGAATTTGCATTACTTTTATACAAATTCAAGGATTCGTGAATACTTCAATGTATAACCATAATACCAGACTGCCAGACGTATATCTCTCAAGGTAATCCTGGACAAACAAAGCGCATACAGTATTATGTCAGTATTAATACTATCCGTAACTGAAAATTTTTACACATACTGTATATCCTTTTATACTATGACGATACGGAACAATTTACTCTACTGCTATATTCTGTATAAGATGTATTCTTAAAAAAATATATATTCTGTATTTTTTAATTATTTGTAAATTCTCAATTACATTATTTCTTTCTTAACCTTCTTAATTTTTCGGTATATATTTGAAATTATCACATTTTTTAGCTTTTATGTACATGCGTAACTGGCGAACCAAAAGCACGTTTTTAGCCTGACTCACCGCCACAATCGACCATTACCGGTACCGATGATAACTATCTTTCTGCAATCATCTTACCTAATTAATTAATTGTTTAATTGGAAACTGAAACCGAAAGCGAAAGTAAACAATTGTGTCTAACCAATTCATGTATGTAATTATGCACAGTGCCCACACTACAGTACTGTACTAGGCCTATACCGGTACAGTACGGTATATTCTTATCTTAATCGTTGTGTTTATATTTTAATTTTACTTCGTTTGTCAAATAAATATTTCCAATTCCAGTCCACAAGTCTGTCCAGAACATAATAACTCGTAGTACCATTCTATAATATATTTTACTCTGAATATGAATTTATTTTTAATATGATGATTTTAGCATGATGATTTAAACATAAATATCAATTTGATTTTATTAAATAAATACTGAAATAAATAAATATTTGCTAAAACTCGGGTGCGGGTCGATTCGCCTCTCGACATTTTCGCCCCAAGTCGATTTGCCCCACATTTTAGGGGCATCTGGACCAGGGGCGAATCGACTTGGACAGTTGACCGATTCGCCCCACCTTCCAAGTCCATTCGCCCAAGATGATATTATTGAATGTTTTACTAATATTCTTTTTAGGTACAATGATATTAGAAAGTGCAATATTTGAAATCTTGTACAAACATTTACCATCGATTAGGCCTAGGCGTTTTTTAGACCTTCTGACCTTCAATCTAATAAATTACAGTATAAATCTTGTTACAAACACATTTACACTCGATTACGCGTAATATTTTTTAGACCTTCAATCTATTACCATAAATTACAGTAGAAATCTTGTTAATAACAATGTTACAAACACTTTTGAACCTCGATTACGCGTAATATTTTCTCAAGATCTTATACAGTTATAACGTGAAACAAATTGATAAGGTAAATCAAGCAAATCCAAATGTTGTTTTCAATGTTTTCAACTGCCACTTGTTGCTTCAATATATTGAATCACGTGACTCACATGCAACAGTGACAACTCTATGAGGTGCCGTTTACGCCAAAACTATCTGAATAAATATTATACTCAAGATGTGTCAATAAAAAATATTATACTTAAGATGTATCTAAATTCTCGGCCGAGATTCTCAGCCGAGTTTTTCTCGGCCGAGATTCTCGGCCGAGTTTTTCTCGGCCGAGTTTTTCTCGGCCGAGAATTTCTCGGCCGAGTTTTTCTCGGCCGATATTCTCGGCCGAGTTTTTCTCGGCCGAGATTTTCTAGGCCGAGTTTGCGAGATTCTCGGCCGAGAAAGTATTAAAATATGAAACTATGAAACGGCGGGAAATTTAAAATGGCACTAACTGCTAACACATTACACTAACTACAAAGGGAAAGGAAAATAACATTTTAAATTTCCCGCTGTAACAACTTTTAAGACTGTAAAATTATAAATTCCGAGAATCTCGGCCGAGAAAAACTCGGCCGAGAAAAACTCGACCGAGAAAAACTCGACCGAGAAAACTCGGCCGAGAAAAACTCGGCCGAGAATTTAGATACATTTATTCAGATAGTTTTGGCGTAAACGGCGCTTCATACAACTCTCATAGGCAACTCTTGTGGCTCGGCTGCAAGGGTTCGAACCCGAGGGACCTAGAAGCATACATAATGAATTACCGGTACATGTGAAACAAATTGATATGGTGAACATCTGAGGGGCGGTATTCATAGAGTTAGTATTAGTTACAGCTACTTAGTGACAGCTTTTAGTAAGATCTGCAACTATGTTTAGTAAGAGCTATCTGTTACTAAAAACAACTGATTTTAGTAAGAGCATTAACTTAACTTAGTTTCAACTAGCCCTTAAAAAATATCAGTATTCATAAACTGTTACTAAACTTAGTTCTAGCCTATTAGTACCAGTGCCGGTACTTTAACTTATGTTTATCAAAAAGCTTTCAGTTTCAACTTAAGGACGGTAGCTATGCCCTGCATGTCTCTATGTTTAGGCCTACTGTTTTACTAGTATTGGTAGCCTACATTAAACCCATTAATTTTATTGGTCACTAAAACAATTCCTGTTTTCCAGTAAATTTTTTTCGTTATCAAATATATATTTCCACATATACATTCCCATTCACTAAAATATATTTTTGAATCATCAAAAATAAATCTGTTACGGCCTGTTGTAATAAAATCCCTTCATTATTTATTGTTAGAATAACGTGGCACATTCGGTAATAGAGAGGAAAAGAATGAAGTGGGAACGCTACCGCTTTTTTATCTTGCGAAAGTTCGCGAATGGTAGAATTCTTTAGCGAAACACATTTTTCAACGGACGCGGACCGTTCGAGAGCAATCTCACCATTCAAGAATGTACGCTGAAATTTGGAAATTTAAGTCGGATATATGTTTAAAAAACAAAAAGCTTTATGTCGTTACATTTGACAGTTTCTCTGCAACAACACATTTGCAATGAACACAGAATGCTAGAAAAACAAGAGAGAGTATAATGTGGTCGGAGTCGTCAGTAACATAATAACCATACTGTATGTATGAAGGCCAACATAGAATAAGTAAGCTTTCTTACCAACTTAGTCACATCTTCATGTGACTAGAAATTTAAGTTACAGCTATTACTAACTTAAGTAAGACTAAATTCTATGAATACGAGTTTAGCAACAACTAGTACTAAATACGTTAGTAATAAGTAGCACCAACTTCTCTGAATACCGAATTAGTACAAGCACTTACTAACTTGATGTGACTATAGGACTAAGTTCCTAGTTAGTCGCATTTATGAATACCGCCCCCCTGGTCATCATCTGGTACTTCTGCACTTTCTAAAAAATATTGTACCTAAAAAGAATATTAGTAAAACATTCAATAATATCTTCTGGGGTGAATGGACTTGGACAGTTGGAAGGTGGGGCGAATCAGTCAACTGTCCAAGTCGATTCGCCCCAGGGCCATATGCCCCTAAAATGTGGGGCGAATCGACTTAGGGCGAAAAGTTCGAGGGGCGAATCGACCCGCACCCCTGAAACTCACATACCGGTCCGGTCAGCCGGTAGACAAATTTCAAGTAGACCTTATTAACGCCTCATATGACAGTATGGCAGTGACGACAGCAGTCTTTTCAACAGTAGGTGGGGCATGGAGTGGTAGGCCAAGCACGGTAAAGTTAGGCCTAGTACCGGTACTTGAGTAAGTTTCTGAGTAGTACCGGTACATAGTAAGTACCTGAGGTAACTGAGTAAGTTTGCATTTTGTTATGGACGAAAGTGGAAGTGGTTCAAATCCTCAAATAAACCAGGGACATCATTCGAATCAGGGACCTCAGTGGTGGAAACTGACGATCTTATTTTCGGGTATCGCGTTACCCGCGTTAATTGGCGGCGCGGCTTTCGCTTTACTAAACCAAAGGAAGCAGGAGCCCGAACTGTCGGTAAACGAGCGAGTTTATCGGGAAGGTGTTCGCCTGGCGTGGCGAGCTCTCGCTTGGGGCACCGTGTACTCGGCTACTGGGGTATCCGCACTCACACTGGTCTCCTGCTATTTTCTCGGGATTCGCGGGATTTCCGACGTTCGACCGCGATTGGGTGAGGTGTTCCCCCGAGTAACGAAACAGGGCGCGCCTACGTCAACCTCTTTTAAAGAATTCTATAAAATTATAGACGAGGAAGATAGCAAAGTAAAATCAAACGAGAAGAAATCATAACTGAGAGAGGAGAAGAGTTTCTAGCTTACGTCTTAATGTCTTAAGAGTTTAACCCAATTAATTGAATCACGGATAAGTATAAATAAATAGTTACCTAATAAAAGTGCGAAGATCATTTTATTTTTATATAATTTTATTACTATAATATAATTAAAAATCAATAAATTTACTGAGTCCTGATTTAACTGAACTTCACTTTCGGCCTTTCCACTATGATGGCGTTGGAAGAAAAACTTTCGGTTTTACGTTGTCAACTCATCGCCCAATGTCCGACATCCAAGGCTCGCGTCCTCAAAGTAACACCCCCGCACTACGCCGTAGACACGCCCCAATTCATGCCAGTGGGCACGCAGGGCGCAATGAAGGGCGTAACGCCCGCCCAACTAGAGACAATCGGTTGTCAGATAATCCTAGCCAACACGTATCACCTAGGCAACCGCCCTGGGGTGGGCGTACTTCGTGCTGCCGGGGGTCTACACCGGTTCATGGGCTGGTCTCGGGGTCTCCTTACAGACAGCGGCGGCTTCCAGATGGTCTCCTTGCTCAAACTCTCCGAGGTTAGCGAGGCCGGTGTGGAGTTCGAGGACCCCCACTGCCCCGGGTCCCGGTCCCTGCTGTCCCCCGAGCGCAGTATGGACATACAGAGCGCTATCGGCGCCGACGTGATTATGCAGTTAGACGATGTTGTTCACACGTCGGTTACGGGGCCACGGGTTGCCGAAGCGATGAGACGATCTGTCCGATGGTTGGATCGATGTGTCGCCTCATATTCCGCGGACAGACAGGCGTTATTCCCGATCATTCAAGGCGGTTTAGACGAGGAACTCCGCGCGGAATGCGCTCGAGAGATGGTTGCTAGGGACGCGGTAGGCTACGCGATAGGGGGGCTCAGTGGCGGCGAAGAAAAACAGCTGTTTTGGCGGGTTGTTAAGCAGTGCGCGGACCTTCTACCTCCGGGGAAACCGAGGTACCTCATGGGGGTCGGATACCCCGTGGATCTGGTTGTCTGCGCTGCTCTCGGTTGCGACATGTTCGACTGCGTTTATCCGACGCGCAGCGGGCGTATAGGCACGGCGTTAGTAGACTCGGGTACGCTCGACCTCTACAAGGAGACGTACGCACTCGATACCAACCCTATAGACCGGGACTGCCCTTGTACCACCTGTAGAACTTATTCCCGATCCTTCATACGTTCTATACTATCTGAGACTTTGAGTTGCCATTTAGTGACGATTCACAACTTAACTTATCAGGTTCGTTTGATGCAGCGCCTTCGTTCCAGTATACTGGAGGGCCGGTTTCCTAGTTTCGTTAGAACCTTTATGAACTCGAATTTTCCCAATAATTCCTACCCGGAATGGGTAGTAGACGCTCTTAGTTCAGTTAATATTACTTTGGAACAGAGAGCGGAATTATTTCAACTGTAGAATTGTTATATTTCAGTGATGTAACAGTGATTTTAAGTTTGCTTTTAGAGAACAATAATAATGAACATATAGCAAATTCCTTGGATATTTTATAGTATAGTATATTGTTATCATAGAAACTCCAACAAGCAACCTAATGCTAGTGTTGTAATTTGCACATAAGAAATATGAAAATGGACAGAACAAAACCCGTCACCGTCACTAATTACAATAATACGGCTGACAACATTTCATTATTCTCATGAGTTTGTAATAACGCTAATAAAATTCTGCGTTTACAATTTACATTGTCTTTCGCTATGTTGTGGTCCATACAAATTCCGGTTTAAACCAACTATTTAAATATAAATAAATTTATTTTGACTAATTAATTTGTCTTAGTCTCGTTTTTTTCTCAGATATGCCAATAAAATGCTTCCTCTAGAAAACAAAATCAAAATTTTACAAGTATTTACAGAAGAGAACTTGGTATTTATTCGGATTGGCTAATCTGTCAATTACAATTTAATAATTATTATTCGTATTATAAGTTAGGCCTATCTGTGTCCATTCCATAGCCTTTCATTTATGAGACAGGGGAGGAAACTGGACGCAAAAACCCGCCTTAGCGAATTAATATCCCGCCTCAATGCTAAATTCTCAATTTAGGAAAAGGAGCAGGTTACAGTGGCACGTTATTTTAACCAAAACAATAAAATATACACAATAGAACAGGATACAGTTTTATTTTTGAGAGTAATCAGCTGTTAATTGCGTCGAATTTCCCCTGGAGAGGGATGAATTTGTATTGCGTCGAGTCCCCCCCCCCCCCCCCCCCCCCCCTCTCTGTAATTTATATAACAAGTTATTCCAATTTGTATATTAATTATAACAAATGGGTCGGTATACGAATGTTTCCTTGGAATGTCTCGATTTCTCAATCTCCCAGATGAACTGCTGGTAAACATATTATTACAGCTCAACGTGAAGGACCTTGGCGTTTTAGCCAGTGTTTGTAAGAAACTACTGCGTATAACGCGTGACGCCTATTTATGGAATCGTTTGGGCCGAAATTATATAAATTTCCGCGGGCCAGTTGCATCTAATCCTACCTCCCAAATATTATGCAGATACGCTCACAACTGGCAACATGGCCGTTGTAGTCTGCACACCTGCCTCGTATACACTGAACTTAAAGGTAGACACAATCGCGCGTGTAAACTCCTCCCTTGGGTGGCGTTGCAAGGAGATTACCTATACAGCGCCATGGGTAATGCCATCGTGCGTTACAGAACTTTTGATACGGGCGAGTTACGACAGAACGAGCGTGTAACGTATCGAAGTTATGGTCGCGACGCCGAAGATATACATCGATTCGTGGTACTTCCCGACTCCGTAGTGGCTGGATGTTGGGATGGCTGCCTCCGGTACTGGAGTAATATGACCAGTAACGCGATTATAGATGACAATATTTACTATAACACTTCCACAATTCAATCTCACATTTCTCCTGTACTGTGTATCGATGCTACAACTCAGCTAACTGTAACTGGTTCTGCCTCTTCAATTCGAATGTTTCCGAGTAATGAAACTGAAAGTATTTGGTTGCAAACAACTTCTTATAGATTGCGCGACGTTATGATACATGGTGGCTTGTTGATAAGCGTTCCAGGTCCGTGTCTTTGGGATTTAGAAACTGGGAAATCTGTGTCACATAATAATTTACAGTACTCACCGAGTCTACGTACATTGCTACCTTTCGACGAGAGTAGTTACCTTTACTGCGGCGACACTGCGACCATAGGTGTTGTCGACATGCGAGCACCACAGACACTGGTGCAACATCTAGAGGAACCCCACGGGAACCCGGTGTTCTCCATGGCAACCGATTCCCAGTGGTGCGTGCTGGGTGGTTGTTGTCGACACGGATTGGTGGACGTTTGGGATCTGCGTTGGCCGCGGGTCTGTTTGCGTTCTATATTTCTCGGTGAGCGCGTTCGCTCGCCCGTATACTGTATCCAGATGAACCACCGTATATTGTACGGAGCCCTGGATAGTAAACTAGTTTATTTAGATTTCTACAACAATCCTGGATGTCATAAGCCACCAACTTTTTCCATCGCTTTCAAAGACAGTTGAACCTTTAGGCGCAAATAAATAAATTGGCTTTCGACCAGGGGCTAGAACAAGGTATATTCTTTGGTTGGGTGCAATCTTCGCCCGCGTCCAACCTTCGCTCGCATGGCAATCTTCGCCCGCATTCAACCTTCGCCCAATAAGATTTGTATTAGTTACCATTTTAGTATCCGGGAAAGGGAAAGGAGCAGGTTACAGAGAAGGCTTTTTCTAACCAAATCAATAATTGTTTAGTGGGCGAAGGTTGCTCGCGGGCGAAGATTGGACGCGGGCGAAGTTGGCTGCGTACCTTTCCCGCTGTTACGACGAAGGTTCGAACTATAAATAATGGCTAGAAATATTTCACAGAATGCCCATCAATACAATTACCAAATATAGAGTTTTTTTTCATAGCCGTAAAATTGGAACTGGAACAAACTGCAGGATGTTCCTTAATTATTTGGTTTAATTAACCCGCATTAACCCCCCCCCCCCCCCCCCCGCCATTGACACTATTCAGACAACTTACAATTTAATTTAATGCTTAATGATGGGAATGTCCCAGGTGGTTATTAATAATAATATTAATATTAATCATATTTAATATTTATTATATTAATCTGAAGCTGTTAATAATTTAATTATTTGATACTACTAAACTAATAATAGACGTAACATGTAACATAATCGAGATTACAAAATTAACATAGAAAATAAAATTATTGAATAAAAAAACAGAAAAATAGCACCAATTCAATGGGACAGGGTGTTATCGTAAATCGTGAATCTCAGCAAATTAATATCTCGCGCTCGCCGGCGAATTATCAATGTTAATTATGAATTAAAGGAAAGGAGCGGGATACTGTAACATGTCATTCGAACGAACACATTATAAACGGAGGTTTCACTTTTCTTAAAACAGCTGTTTGCATGGATTTTCTCCAAAGGAAAGAGATGGCTCCAATTTGAACGCATCAACTGGCCCGCTCCCCTATCGGTACTATTATAAAATGATATACAAATCCATTGTAGATATACAACTACATTTACTTTTTTTTATAATTTAACATTGAGACGAGGGACGAGATACAAATTCACCGAGATGGGACTTAACGCAAAGTTACTGATACATTTTAAAAAGTTGAAATCAGTTAATTATTTACATCATAGTGTGAAAAGGAGCACTTTTCACCGTTACGAACCGAGTGTATTTACGTACAGGGCGATTTACATAAATATAAAATGGTCATAAAAACGCTGATTAGTGCTCTTTTCACACGATGGTGTACGTAATTATGTTACATTGTGTCAAGTTATCGGCGTTCTATATGCTTAATTATTACCGGTACCTTTAATATTGTGATGTCTAGGCATATTAATGAAATTCATATCCTTTTTATGCAATTAATTTAAGTTACTACAATAATATTTGTGGGACGGTAAATAATCTTACACTTGCCTACAATGGCTTATCAAAGGATATTATACAAGGCGTGTTCTAGAAGTTTATTGTTACTAAGTTAGTGATTACTTTGCAGCGTTCCGTCCTATAGACCGCAACGCTGCATAGAGGTACTTTGCAGCGCTACGAGTAATTCACCAGAACGCTGATAAGTTGACTAATGTACCGGTAACAACATTTTATTTTCATCCATAAAAATAAATTTCACCTTTCCTATTTTCATAATTTCGATAAATCGTAGTAAAATAAGAGTGCCGGTATAATTCCCCACGTGTTTATATGACTTCCGGCGGTTTACCAATGCCGGTATCATTTGGTATGTTCGATATTATAGGTAATCCTCCGTCAGGGTTCGGTATTTCCAACCCCTTCCCGATCGCAACTCGGCCGGAATCGTCACTAAGAGGTTGAAAACCGGAGGGTTTCCGATACAGAATGTAATGCTGAACCATAAAAAGTATATCAAAGGACAAAGAAAACGCACCCAAACCAAATTTAGTCAGGTCGCCAAATATTGACTGCCAATCATCCAGATTATAAGCTAATAGCATCATCTGAAGAATACTTAATGTCCCGCCAGTAAAGTCAAGCAGAACATTACCGATACTCCATCCAACTGTACTTTTCCTTCTAAAATTCATATACGCCTGAGGCACATACTTTATAATGGATACAGCCAGCTTTATATACGAGAAGTACGTGATACACAAGATCCATTCCAGGCCGCCACAAGCGGTTACAATAACCGATACAACTGTAAATAACCAAGAAGAGCCTAAAACTAGAATACAGACTTTAGAGATTGCTTGGCCACCGCGTTCGTAAATAATACATTGAATTACGATGATAAACATTGCGGCGACAGCGTGTAGAGAAAATACTAAGTCGTTGAGCTGCACGGGTATAATTGCAGCGTGGTACGTTGCTTTGTATTGTTTCTGGATGTATGGGAAACAATATAACGCCACATTGTAGACGCTATATGCGGTAAACCCGATGGTATTGTATGATGTATAGTCGAAACTCATACCCACAACGGATTTCCGTTGGTAATTAACGATAATTTGTGGGTAAAATGAAATTGTCCACGCGGCAAAATAAATCCAACCGACGACGAAAGATATCCATTTAATAGCTTCACTGATCATTACGGTAACGTGGACGTATGCCAGATCAGCATCGGATACTTCATCCGATGATGTTGAGAATGAAATAACGGATTGGCCGGGTGCCAGGGCAACTACGCCCACCTCGACAGTTTTGTTGCCCAATAGTGTTATATTCCGAGGGACACTGGCGATGTGCGGACGGGAACTGGAGAGTTTGATCACGGCTGGATAGGATAAATTTCCGCTTGTAGACATCAAGAACGACCCGTTCGTGTTGTCTAACAACGAAACTGATTCATTGAATATTTCCAAGTGGACTTCCATTGGGAGGGATAAGCCTAATTTAACCGCAGTAGCGATCAATAATATTAGTGTGGAACACACAAAGCTTAGACAAATCATTTCGCAGTTCGCTGGCTGCCGGCGCACTAATACCAAATAAGGCCTATAAGCATGAAACAAGGAGCTTGAAATCCCGAGACCCTGAACCAGATCTAATACAGTACAAAACTTTACAATACAACACTAAACAATACCCGGTACTGCAATACAATGCTTTACAGTACAATACCAGATAATATAATACTTTACCATACAATACACTACAATACGATACAATGCAAAACGATACAATACAATACAGTAAAATACAAGCAATACAGTTCAATAAATACATTACAATTCCACCCATCTACTGAGGGGAGGGGGGGGGGGGGGGGGGTTGGAGATCTGCGCAGCCATATGGAAGAGTTCCCACGCCACAGGATAACGGATAGTCTGGGGAAAGTAGAGCTTCTAGCAGTCTAGGGTAGACCAGTCAGGTTCTTTAGCAGCCTGCGCCAGGGAGATAGGGTGGGGGTGAGGTGAGGTGATGGTTGAAAGGGGCATGTTGCAGGGTATGGGAGACCAATGCCTCGGATTGGCAGACGGATGCAATGTATGCCGCAGGGGCATGATCAACTGTTCTGCGAACCGAAGACCAACACCTCCCATTGCCCATGGAGGTTGGGAGAACAGCCTTATCGGCAGACCAGCTGGAAAGAGTCCCCTACAAGGTCGGACAGAGCGTCATGAATGACGGAATCAAACTGGGAGGTCGCAGCTTGGATGAGGTCAGGGGGGCAGCAGCGAAGAGCAGAAGAGCAAACACAACTTGGGGGAGTGAAAGGCACGACCGAAGCAGAGTCATCTCCATCTGATAATCTTTCAAGTCTAGTAGCAGTTCAATGATGGACCTGGACCTGACCTTTTCAACTCTGCCCCTCAAAGAGGCCTCGCAGAAGGATTCTGGACCAATTGGGGAACCTAACCCAGTACTGCAGTACTGCAGTATAGGATGAAACAATTGGAAAGTACAGGGGTTGAGGTGGGAAGGGGATTTGGCAGAGATGTGGATGACTCAGGGATGAACAACTGGGACTAATACAGTTCCGGTAGGTAGGTTAGGTACTGAGGTATGCAGCACACAACAGCAACAGCAACAACAGAGAACAACTGAACAAGGAAGGACTGCAGGACAGATCTGCAGATAGGGGGTGGGGGGGGGGGGGGGGGGGTAACTGGACGCAAATTCATCCTTCTCCAGGGGAAATACGACGCAAATAACAGCTGATTACACTCAAAAATAAAACTGTAACCTGTTCTATTGTGTTTAGTTTATTGTTTTTTAAAATAACGTGCCACTGTAACGTGTAACCTGC